>QGSO01000320.1:442894-522009 GCA_011037825.1 Carya cathayensis
ATTCTTCTAACATTCCTCTAGATGCATCCATGAGGTATTCAGCACCTCAACCTCCTGTCCTTTCTGCAGCTGCCATTGGTGCCATGTTGCAGCAAGAAAATAATAGTATGGCTAATAAGTCAGACTCCGATGCTATCTACGACTTGGTGAGTCTCGGGACTCGCTACTCATCCTCTATTGTTGCTTTTTCCCAGCGGGTACAAGCCAAAAATCATGAGGTTGAAAGACTTAAAGAACAAATTGTTGTACTTCAACGAATTGTTCAAGAGTCTCACACAAGGGAAGGAATCCTTCGACAGAAGAATAAACAGTTGAAATCTCTATTGGATTCTTCATTTTGCTTGCCAGTTCCCATGGATAGGGATGACATGATATTGTATGAAGAGAATGAACGTCTCAAACATGAGGCTAAGAACCTCAAGTTTATGTAAAAGTATTTAAAAAAATCTCTCTATTTTTATGAACTCTGATCTATCTTTTAAGAGATATTCATAATATGCATCATACCTATTTCTCTTCTAATCATACATAATCTATCTTCTGGTAAAGGTTTTGTGAATATATCTGCTAACTGATCGTGTGTGTTTGTAAACTCTAGTACTATATTTTCTTTCTGCACATGATCTCGAAGAAAATGATATCTTATTTCAATATGCTTAGTTCTAGAATGTTGTATTGGGTTCTTTGAAAGATTTATAGCACTTGTATTATCACATTTGATTGGAATGTGATTATACATGAGTTTAAAATTTTCAAGTTGTTGCTTCATGTAAAGAACTTGAGCACAACAACTACTCGCAGCAACATATTCTGCCTCAACAGTAGATAGTGCAACAAAATTTTGTTTTTTTATTAAACCAGGAAACTAGTGCATGTCCTAAGAAATGACATGCTCCACTAGTGTTTTTTTGATCTATTTTACAACCAGCATAATCTGCATCTGTGTAGCTGATTAGATCGAAAGATGTGTGTTTAGGGTACCATAACCCTAGGTTAATTGTACCACTAAGATATCTAAGAATGCGCTTAACTGCAATTAAATGAGATTCTTTTGGAGATGATTGAAAGCGTACACATAAGCACACACTGAACAGAATATCTGGTCTACTGGCTGTCAAATATAATAAGCTAGCAATCATACCTCGATATACTTTCGAGTCAACTGGCTTACCGGATTCATCTTTATCAAGTTCAGTAGATGGACTCATTGGTGTTCCAGTCTCCTTAGCACCATCCATCCCAAACTTCTTCAGCAATTCCTTAATATATTTTGATTGATTGATGAATGTCTCACTTTTTGCTTGCTTAATTTGCAATCCGAGAAAGAATATAAGTTCTCACATCATGCTCATTTCAAATTCTGCCTGCATAGTCTTAGCAAAAACTTGGCACTTATTTTCATTAGTAGAACCGAATATTATATCATCAACATAAATCTGAATCAAAAGAATATCGTCATTTTCGTATTTAATGAAAAGAGTTATATCAATTTTTCCTCTTGAAAAACCTTTTTCAATCAATAAACCACAGAATCTCTCATACCAAGATCTAGGAGCTTGTTTGAGTCCATATAGTGCTTTTGTAAGTTTGAAAACATGATTTGGAGAAATATGATTTTCAAAACCTGGAGGTTGCCCAACATATACCTCTTCATTTATAAAACCGTTTAAGAAAGCACTTTTAACATCCATTTGAAAAGATTTGAAATCTTTATAACAAGCATATGCAAGTAGCATTCGAATAGCTTCTAATCTTGCGACTGGTGCATATGTCTCATCATAATCAATTCCTTCTTCTTGATTGAAACCTTGGGTTACAAGTCGAGCTTTATTTCTAGTTATGACTCCGGACTCATTTTTCTTATTTCTAAAAACTCATTTTGTTTTTACTTGTAGAGAACTTCATGCATACCTATAAAAACAATCAAAATGAAGAAACCTCAATGTCATCTTTAGCCATAAGACAGAGATTTGCTGATTCTTCATTGCTTGCTTCACTATCTGAGCTACTTGAATCATCATCTCATGTAGCTTTCATTGTTTTCTTGCCTTTGTTTCGATCTTTCTTTAGCAGGGGACAATCTGGCTTGATATGACCAGGCTTATTGTATTTATAACAAATTAATGTATCATTTTTACCTGAATCTTTCTTGGAAAACTTTTTGAAGGATTTCCTCGGAGGAGTTTTATTTTTCTTTAAGAATCTCTGAATTCTTCTTGTTATCGTCGCAACTTTTTCATCTTTATCGTCATTTTCTTCATCTTCATCACTTTCACTTTCATGAGGAACATCTTTAAGCGCCAAACTCTTATTTGGCTTTCCTTCTTCTTCTCCTCTTTTCAATGTGTACTCATGGGTAATAAGTGACCCGATGTGTACTCTAGCTTCAAGAATCGCTGTCACTTTTGATTCCCAACGTTTTGGTAGAGAGTTGAGAATTTTTCTTACCATTTCCACTTTGGAATAAACTTTGGCAAAAGCTGTCAAGCTGTTTATGATGTTAGTAAAACGAGTGTGCATGCTAGAAATAGATTCATCATCATTCATCTTAAACATTTCATATTCATGAGTAAGAATATAAATTTTTGATTCCTTAACTTGAGAAGTTCCTTCATAAGTAACTTCCAAGTTATCCCAAATTTCTTTTGCCGTAGCACAAGTCATTACTCTATTAAACTCATTACCATTGAGAGCATTATATAATAAATTCATAGCAGTTAAATTCAAAGTATAAAGTCTATCGTCTTCACGATTAAACTCTTCTTCTTCCTTTTTGACCTTTACTCCATCAACCACTTTTGTTGGAATATAAGGTCCATTTACAATGCATTTCCAGATTTCTCGACCTTGAGCCTGAAGGAATATTCTCATTCTAACTTTCCAGAATGAGTAATTGTCTCCACAAAAGAGTGGAGGCCGACTGCTAGATTGACCTTCACCAAATGAAGCTGCAATGTTAGCCATAAGATCTTAACTCAAAAGATAGTTAATCTTATAATAGAGCTTTAGCTCTGATACCAATTGTTGCCCAGATGACTAACACAAGAGGGGGGGTGAATTGAGTTGTATTTAAAAAAAATAACAATTATAAATCAAATATACAATATAAAATATAAACAAAATATGAAACAGCAATAAATATAAAGAGTAAGGGTAAGAGAGAAGCAAACTCAGTATGTTAACGAGGTTCGGCCCCACTGCCTACGTCCTCGCCTCAAGCTACCCCTTGAGGATCCCCGAATTCACTATTCAATCTCCTTCAGGTGGAGATAGAAACCTATTACACCTTTGAACAACACCGCTACAAAGGATCCGTGTAGAACACCCTCTACACTTGCAATCACCTTACACGTGGTGATTCAACGATTCCCTGTGTAGAACACTTTCTACACGCACAAGGGTTGTACACACCCTTTTACTGATACAAGAATTGATAGTGGGTAGGATATCAGAAAACACTCCTCAATGAGTGAAATAAGAACAATACAAGCACAAACTATATCTCTCAAAATGAACAAGGGTTAAGGCTCAATGCTTAGAGAAGAGAGAATGAAAGCTTTGAATGAGAGTTGTATGCTCTTGGTGTTGTGAATGTGAAGCTCTCAAATGATCTATTTATAGGCATATGAGACTTCATATTCAAATTTAAAAAGATTCACATGTCAAAAACATCATCATTCATTTTTCAAAAATTTCAAACCTAATCTTTTTACTTTTTGCATATGACAAAAGGAGCACACTTTGCTTTTCAAAAATTTCAAACCTAATTTTTTACTTTTTGCATATGACAAAAGGAGCACACTTTACTTTTCAAAATATTCAAACAAAGGCATCTTCCTTTTGCATAAGTCAAGAAAAGCATCAATCACTTTTGAAAATATTCAAATAAAACATGCACATGTGAAAGATGACAATCAATCATCTTTAATATTTTCAAAGTTCAAACCTTTAATCATGGCATGCACATGTGAAAGATGACAATCAATTATCTTTCAAAATTTTCAAATTTAATTTTCAAAATATTCATGCACATGTGGAAAATGTATTTTAATGTTTTATGATAAAAAATTAATTTTTGAGCCTTAATCCTAATTTCTAATTTTAAGAGATTTACAACATTTCTCTATGACTTTAATGTGAACTTGTTTCCTTCTTGCTCATGCTTGGTTCCTTGATGTGCTTGACTCCATTGTGTGGACAAATTGAGCTTGAGACTCCTTCATTCTTTGAATTCATTTGTTATCATCAAAATCCATGTGTAAATATATAATTACACAAAACTTGAAACCTTAGGTTCAACATCTAGATTACATGACTTGCAGGGGCTTTTCCATTGATTTTCATGCACTTGTCTCTAGCTTGAGCTATTCCCTTCATTTTTTTTCTTCCATGGTCCTTGATCCTCTCTAAAGTGCGACCCCTATGGTATAGACCTCTTTGATCTTGAGGTTCAGCTGTTCCACTGAGGCTCTGCTCAAACACTATTACCTTGTTAACTAGTTTTGAGAAACTTTGGATTTGGAAGCCCACCACTTGTTCGTATAATCTGTAATTACCCGTTCCAAATTTTTGAGCTTTCTTCTCTTCATCAAGGATCAAGTAGTGAAATACAACAATTCCACAAATTTGGCAACATATTGATGCACAATCATAGTCTCTTGATCCGAGTTGAAAAACTCCTTGGCTCTAACATCTCTCACTAATTTTGAAAAGAAGCGTTCAGAGAAGATCTCCTTAAAGTGGGGCCAAGTAATAAGGACAACACTCCCATCAACTTCTCTGGTAGTCCTCTATGCAATCGACCAACATTTAGCTTCACTGGTCACCTTAAAGGTGGAGTATAACACCTTTTGTTTGCCTTTGCAATTTAGGACTCTAAATATTTCCTCTATGTCTTGGATCCAGTCCTCTGTCAAAGTCGGCTTGCCCCTTCTATCAAATGAACGTGTGTGCATCTGATTGAACTGTTCAACTGTACAAACCTCCTCATTAAAGTTGTTGATACAACCAAGGGCTTTGAGCAATTTCTTCCACCACTAGTTGCGCCACCTTTTAGATTACTTTCGAAGCACTTGAATTGACTTCCTCGTCAATATTAGATTTGTTCAAATCTGCAAGGTTACAAACACAACTAAGAGGTGATATCTTGAAAACTTAGGCTCAATTAGACGTTTCTAAGAAGATACTCATACAAAAGCACATACGTAGATGTAAGTACAAAAACAAACATAGGACATCTCAATTTCTTATTCTTACCCATTGCTACCCATACCTAACTATCACCAATAGTATGGAAAATTCAAAGCCTTAATTCTCATTAAAAATCATTACCTAAAGTATATAGAATCTAAACCTTAGCGTTTGATCAAATATATAAGCTAAAATACATATAATCTAAAACCTTGAACCTAATCCAAAATCTAAAATTGTAGACACCATCAACATCATTCTTGAAGTCTGAAACATCTAAAACATCAAAAGTCACAAGGATAATTTCCTATAGTCAGCAAAGCCAAACACCAAAATTTTCCAAAAAGTCATTCCATAAAATCTACGGAATCTAAACCGTAGGCTTTGATAGCAACCATAACGCACCGTATTCAGAGGGTTAGGTAGTTAGTTCCTGTCACCGTATTCAAATATTCGTTCCTCCACAGGGATGTCAATGAAACCATTTCCACATATAAAAAAAAATACAAACTCCACATGATCTCATATAATGTATCATTGTCTAAAAATACTACTCAAATGTGTAATAAAAAAGATCCTAAATAACAATTTTCTTATAATCACTTGTACCTTTTGGCACTTATTACAATTGGTTAGCCTACTTGTGCCTTTTAGGAACTTATTCCTCTGTGCTCAACTAATCCAACCCATGCTTCCTCTTCCTAGTCCCCAGCTGCAATATCAACGTTGTCTAAAAACTAATGGAGATAATTGGATGCTTTATCTACAACTCAGTAAGCAACATGCTTATACTAGTGTGTAAAAATGAGCCAGTTATAAAATGCAAAGAAAGACAGTTCTAAAAAGTATGGCAGTAGTATTTTCAAAAGCATTTCATTAAATAATAATATACAAGTGAATATAGGCATGAGCATAACTGAAACAACATAAGAAACAAAAGTAATGCACTCAAACTAGAGGCCATATTTACCCCCATGTTACGGTTGTGCATTATGCAAATAACCAAGTAGAACATAAACCACTTTGTCACCAAAATGATTGCATTCAAAACTGAGGTGACTATTTTATCCCATGGCAGGGTCAAAGGCCACTATTGTATTCCGCGGCAAGGCCGAAGGCCACTATTATATCCTATGGTGAGGTCAGAGGCCACTATTATATACTAGCTAATAAAATTCTAAAGCCCAAACTATAGCTCCATATAACCCATACAAATAGTTCATCATGGTGCGTCAATTTTATGATGGCCCAGGCACAATATCCAGAATTCACTGCTCCACCGATAGATTAGTTCAATGCCTTAGATTTACTTAAATCTCATTCCAACACACATAACATTTACATTCATACCCCAACATATCAAAACAAAAGATCAGCATTTTTACAACCATCCCCACCTTTGTCCATGACATTACAAGTGGAGACCCTCCAACATTAACCAACCATAATATCATACAATCCAAAAATTCCAAAAGAAAAAAAAAAGAACTACGAACAAAAATAAAACAAACTTCTCAAACTTCTAGTTGACACTTACCCATGTGTATAGCGGATGTTGGTTACATTAGCATGGAGTGGGGTTACTAACGGCGATCGGGCAACATTTTGGACCATGTAACAAAGCACCCAAATTGAGAGAGTAATAGATGGACAAGGGGAAGCCGGAGAGCATAGACGCCCTGGCGGGGGGAGGGTAACTTACCAACAGTGTTGGTGCAATGGAGTTGTTGCAGTTTGTAGTTTCATGCACATAGAAGGAAAAGAAGAAAAAGTCTTAAGGTGGCGGAGGGAGTGACAACATGTGAGGGCAATGACCGTCACGATTGGAAGAGAGAGAGAGAGAGGAGGGGGAGATACAGGTGGAGGACTTACCAGTGTGGCATTGAAATTGACAAGGGTAAAGGCAACAGTAGCCAAGGAAAGGAAAAGAGACACAGGGGGCAAAGCACTTACTAGAGATAGCTTAGTCTAGAGGGCAACGGCTTGGCAGCACAGAGAGGGAGGGAGACATGAAGACTGTGAATTGGGCCTAGGACCATGGCTTTTTTCTTGCATGTTGAACCATCATAAGCTTTCGCATTGCCATTTTTGGTATTATAGTGTAAAATTTGAAAGAAGAATGGTAGTTAATAGGTGGCATAAATAAAAATTTCCATGGACTTTACACTTTAAAAGTGCCAATTTGATCTCTAGGAATTTTAGTTTTTGTTAAGGTATAGAATAAACAATAAAATCTAATTCTTCATATTAGCTTAAACTTTTGCAATAGTAGTGATTTAACAAAATATCAAAGTAGGGGTTTTGAATTTCTAACTCTGATTCTTCACTTTATTTCATTCAAAATATATTACAAAGTGTTGGACCTATTTGGGAAGGGGGAATTTTAAAATATAAAATAAAACATTAGTTAAGATTTAAAATTATAGATCATTAAAAGTAGTAGTACTTCTTAAAATCCGTACATGAAAAACATAACATTTCCTACATTTGAAAGGATATAAAATACTGTAACTTAATTGATGAGAGGTAGCACCCATTCATCGAGCTTTAAGCACAGAAATGGTAACGTTGTTTAGAGAATCTATAATTCTTCCATTTATAAATTCTGGCTTCTTGGGAGAATCTATATTTCTTCCATTGATAAATGCTGGCTTGTTGGGAGAAGGAACATTCACTTCATTTCCCAGCATGAACACAATTTCTAGCATGGTTGGCCGATCCGCAGCTTGTTCTTGCATGCATAAAAGTCCAATTTGAATACATACTTCACGACTAGGAGATGATGCCTCATCACCCAATGAACAATCGAATATATCCAGGGCTTTACCTTCTATCCATAGGTCCCATGCCTGGAGCAGTAGAAGAGTGATATCATGGAGTCAGTCTGTATATATGAATGGTGAAGTTTCGCTGAAATATATATATATATTTATATATGTATATATAGTTTGCTTACATGTCCAATCAAATTTAGGCAAGGGCTTCCAACATGAAAATGGTTATTTCTCTTGCCACTGATTACCTCTAGTGATAAGACACCATAGCTGAAGACATCTGATTTTGTAGAATATAATCCTTCCATTGCATACTCTGGTGACATGTATCCACTGCAATTCCATAAAATGAAAATACTCATGCTTATAGTCCATTAACATCTACTTTTTTCACTTTTGTGTGTGTGTGTGTGTGTGAGAGAGAGAGAGAGAGAGAGAGAGAGTTACTATGTGCCAACAGGTCTATTTGTATTTGCTTCAATTTGGTCATCCCCAAACATTCTAGCTAGACCAAAATCTGAGATTTTTGGGTTCATTGTTGCATCTAGCAATACATTGCTTGCTTTTAGATCCCTATGGATTATCTTCAGTCTGGAATCTTGGTGAAGATACAAGAGTCCTCTAGCAATCCCAACAATAATTTTGAATCGCTTCCTCCAATCTAACAATTGTCTTCTTATTTCATCTAAACCAAACATTGAAAACTGCCATTATTAGCATAGTGAAAAGAACTCTGTACAAGAGTAAAAGTTCTTTTTATTCTAAGATTTCAATTTATATCCTAATGCAACAAAACCATTAGAATCTTTCCAAGTCAATATTGTACAAAAGATGTAGTCCCCTGACATTGGACACGATTAAGCTGATTGATCCACCTTAATTCTTGGTGTATATCTTCAAAATATTCTTTCACATATCTTCTCTACAAAGTACTAATCAAATGGTACTTAAAAGCAATTGCTTATTTAAGAGAAGTCATACCAAAGATGAAAAAGTCGAGGCTTTTGTTTGGCATGTAATCATAGATCAACATCCTCTCTTCTTTATTAATACAACAACCAAAAAGCCTAACAAGATTTCTGTGCTGCAGTTTTGCTATTAGCATTATTTTATTCTTAAATTCTTCAGTGCCCTGTCTTGAACTTTTTGAGAGAGTTTTTACAGCTATTTCCTGTCCATTGGCTAGTTGACCCTGTAATTACAAACACGACTTGAATTGATTATGACATCATTATGATAATTTCAGTGAATACGTATCAAAGTATGATACTAGCTTATCCATCTCAAACTTATGCTATGTGTATAAGATTTGCAGTATGTCAAATTAATAGTTTAAATAATTAAATTGATCTCTTCAGATTGAGGAAGAACTGGTGACATAACATGTGCTAAAAGCAGAACTTTTGAATTCGAGTCCTAACTCTATGATGAGAGATGTGTACCTTGTAGACTGGGCCAAAACCACCTTGTCCAAGCCTATTAGCAGGTAAGTTGTCTGTGGCAGCAACAACGGTGCTTAGTTCAAAAAGTGGTAAATCTGATTTTCCTCTTACTTCATCAAGTTTTGGAGAATCTTGAAAGGGTATCGAACTGGCATCGTTGAACAACATGGGTTGTTGGGCCATCCCTGTCCAATCATGCATGGTTAGAAAAGATGGCTACTACAATATTGAGTAATTAAAGGAACAAAACAGAGGAATATATTCTATCGTTCTTAGTTTATAAATTGATCATGACCATGCATAATAATTGATCATAATTACAAAGATGCATCTTGAGATGAAAAAACAAAAATGTATGGGAAAATAAAAAATAAATACGATAAAAAAATAATAATAAAGAAAGTCTGGTACCTTTTCTCTTTCTCTTAGTACCAAATGCAAAACGAGGAAAATGAGAAATGAAGTAACAAGCATGCCCACCACCGTGATTGCCAGCCTTTTCTTACTAGCAAAGAACCCTTTTGGCTTCCTTGCAAGGGAAAGACCTGAAATTATGGAAAATAATTTCTTCAAGTTCTTGTCTAACTTGAAGGCCGTAAGCCGAAGAAAGAAAAACACATGAAGTAAGTTTAAGTTCTTGTCTATTTCTCTCACTTGACGGTGTCAAATTCGGATAAAAACTTGTACCTAACTCTAATGAATTCACACGTACATACAAATTTTGGCCCCCATCCACATACACTCTTGTATCAATCAGATCACCATTCCAGTTTATGCAGCCCCCCGCTTCCTCCAATGCATCCACACTTGCATACGCTGTGCAGGCACAATTGCCTACACGCTTCCATACTCAGACCAGTCTTAACTCGTGCTGCTGAAATATCCGGAACCTTCACATTGGGAACCCTAAAAAACCCTTTGTCACTCCCGCACATGGATGCTGCCCCACGCTTCCTCGCGCACCCGCCTAATACATTTCTTTGAAACCCAGGCAAACAGCTGCACTCGAACCCATTACCAACGATCTTGCATTTCCCTTAAGCGCCATACTTTTTGCATCTGTCGGACTGGTCTAAAGGTAAGGAAGGTTTAAAGCAGATACCATTGACGGTCTCCCTTCCTGTACACAAACCAGTCAAGGAGACCAGACTCGTTTAGCACGAATGCTGACAGCAGTGTTGGGTCGAAGGCACGATAACTAGCGGTAATCTCGTTCTCGTCGTCCACAAAACTGATATTGATGATGGGACTACGCTGCAATCCCGGGACTCCACTCCATCCATCGCCACTCCAATGACCATTACGCCACCATGGAACCTTACCCTTGTACATGAAGAACTGAGCGGAGCCATTGCTGTCTATCTTATATGACCAATTTCCAGTTCCAGGGTCATCTTTCGACTTCCAAGATGTTAGGACCCGATCCAGGCCAGTTCTTTGGTCCAACCGAACTTTCATGTTTGGAAGCAGGGTATGCATTAGATAGTCAAAGCTCTGCCATAGTACCATCTTTCTGCTATCATTAGGGGTCAAGATTAGATTTCCTGAATCCTGAGCGATGGTACTATTGTTTCTTGATTTTGAAACAATACCTGTGGACCAAATGTGTTGGCTCTGATCTTTGACACTGAGGACTAGGTTTCCATGAACATCAATTGAGAGAACTCCAGGCCTGTTGTTAATAGGATTGTCTCTGTTTGCTATGTTGCGCCTCTGGCCTGTCCAAAATCACACAAGACGATATTTAAGCGGTTCGGCAAATTGCCTACTTCCACTGGAGCCTCTTTTACCGAGTTCTCTTTTACAGAATTACAACACTCTACAAATCTCTCTCACGTCCTCTCTCTTTCTCTGATTTTTGCCCACATTGATTTACATAACTAAGCTCTTCTTTTATAGAAGAGCTATGGGAGACACACAGACCCACTCTTCTTGACCAGAAGAGAGTTTCTTTTGTTGCAGGAAATATTTGGTCATAAACAAAACGGTGGATGGGTGGGTGGCTATAAATCTAAAAACCATTTCACACTTGGGGGGTGTGTCCAACAATCACCCCCTCCACCCAAGTGTGCCATACTAGGATGCTTACAAACTGATTCATTCTTCAAATGAATGTACATCATTCTTTGACATGAGAGACTTCCGCTATCGAATGCGCTCCAATGCACCCGAGGGTGCTCAACAGTGTATGATATTGATCAAGTCCAAATAATGTTGAAACTTAATCCCTGTGACAACTTTCGTCAATATATCTGTAGGATTATCTTCAGTGCCAATCTTCTGAAGTTTGATGTCCTCTTCTTCTAATATTTCACGTACAAAGTGAAATCGGACATTTATGTGTTTTGTTTGAGAGTGATATACTTGATTCTTTGCCAAATGAATTGCACTTTGACTGTCACAGTGGACGGTAACCTCTTGCTGCTTAAAGCCCAAATCTGTTACTAATCCTTGTAACCAAATAGCTTCTTTCATGGCTTCTGTTACAGCCATGTATTCAGCCTCAGTGAATGATAGTGCAATTGTTGACTGCAAAGTTGATTGCCAACTAACTGGTCCTCCAATCATAGTGAACACATAACTATTTAGATGTTCAGACATAGAAATACCTTCACGAAATTGGAATCTGAAGAGCTTTTTCTTCAAGTGCAAACGACTCTCAATGCTCTTCTTAATGAACTTATCCTCCAATTTCTGCCAAAATTCCCTTGCATCTGTCTCTCTCATGACAAAATACTTATGTTCTTTGGTAAGGCATAACCGGATTGTACTACAAGTTTGGGTATTAAGCTTCCTCCAATCCTTTTCAGTCATATCATCTGGTCTCTCTTCCAACGCAATATCCAACTCTTGTTGGATCAAAACATCCATAACCTCACACTGCCACATGCCGAAGTTGCTAGTTCCATCGAACTTTTCAACTTCAAACTTGGCATTTGACAATGTGGACCGACGCCCTGAGCTACTGGCATTTTCAGAGCTCCTATCTCTTCTAGAATGTTCCATTTGAATTTAGAAAAATTTAGACTAAAACTTTCAAAATTCTAACTGTACGAATGAGTCCAGAATGATCCAAATAGTAGGAAAGCACTATTTGATTGTTGAAATTGGACTCCAAATGGCTTAGATCAAGCCCAAAATGGATCTAGAAAACGAACGGTCCTGATTGTCTGGCGCGTGAGATGCACGTGCTACAACTGTGCAAGTGGGGTGCGTGAGGCGTGTGAATGACATGCACAGAAGCCTTCTAGGGAGCTTGGGGGCGCGTGAGGTGCATGGAAGACACATGCTGATTGCCCTAGGGCACGTGACGGTGCGTGGGACGCGTGTGGGTCACGCGTCTTCAACCTCTAGTCGCGTGTGGGCGCGTGGCTGTGGGTGAGGGCGCGTGGAGCGTGAGTTTCAGTCGTCTTCAACCTTAAGATGTGCGTGGGGCGCATGGATCCACGCTCCGATCTTCTACCGGTGCGTGTGGGATCCTCCGACCTCTGTTTTCAATTCTGTTTGCGGCAACGGATTCGTCTCGACGCGAGAAACACCCTAGAGTTGTCAAAAGTTGATTTTGATCAACTTTGATTTCTGGACAGAGCGAACCAAAGCTCTGATACTAATTGTTGCGCCTCTGGCCTGTCCAAAATCACACAAGACGATATTTAAGTGGTTCGGCAAATTACCTACGTCCACTGGAGCTTCTTTTACTGAGTTTATACAAAATTACAACACTCTACAAATCTCTCTCACGTCCTCCCTCTTTCTTTGATTTTTGCCCACACCGATTTACATAACTGAGCTCTCCTTTTATAGGAGAGCTATGGGAGACACACACACCCACTCTTCTTGACCAGAAGAGACTTTCTTTCGGTGTATGGGTGGGTGGTTGGTGGATGGGTGGGTGGCTGTAAATCCAAAAACCATTTCACACTTGGGGGTTTGACCAACATGCTACCCTCACCTTGGCCTGTCCCGGAGCTCTGTAATACCAAATTCCGACGTAGCGGTGGGTGGACTTGCCAAGACTAAAGAAACCAAGCGCAAAGGTCTCTCTGTCGGATCACAAAACCTTTACATCACCATCGGAATCTGTAACAGGTTGACTGATAGTTATGGCGTCCAGGGAAGTGCCACACCGAAGAAGGAAGTGATGCAACGTATGCAGAAAGAGAAACAGAAACCTTCTTACAAAATGCATGATCGTGGACAGGACTGAGGTTGCATATTCTGTCAATCATAGTATTATATATTATGTATGAGTAATGCTGTACACAGTGGCGGAGCCACATTGGGGCGGGAGGCCATGGCCCTCCTACAAATTTGAAAAAAAAAATATATGTGTTAATTTTTTTATTTAATAAAATAATGTTATTTATCATGTATTGGCCCCTCTTCTAAAAATTATTTTAGCCCCTACATAAAATTTAATCTGATATAAAAATGAAATAAATAAAAAACATCTCATATAAAATAAAATAAATAATTTTTATTATAAATAAAAAAAATTCTAGCTATAACTAGTAGTATTTCTAACCTCTTTCTATTGTCTATATTGAAAGAAAAATAGTTAAAAATTTTGATTTAGATTCAATACTTAATAATTTTGTTTTTTAAAATAACGCAAGTTACAATTTTAGACCCTCTGTATTTTTTTTTGTTTAATATATTTGTATGAATGTCTTTATATTATTTCAGTAATATATTGTTCTTGACATATCAAATATTTTTTTAATATATAAGTTGTATTAAACGTATTTTTTTAATTGAAAATCTTCTTGTCAGATTATTATATATCGTAAAAAAAATTATATAAAAGTAAAATAAAAAATATTTTATGCATATTGTTCTAGTTTTATTTGGCACCCCTAGAATAAATTTCTGACTTCGCCACTAGCTATACACCACACCACCATTTTACTTGCATCTCACTATATATGATGTGGTATATGCAATTATTACCATTTGATGATAAATAAGTATTCAATAAATGACCATTCAATAGTGATAAATGTGACACATCTTATTTAGTGAGATGAAGTGGGATGGTAGTATAGCATATAGAATTTTAATTTTCCTATATTTTAATATTGAGTAATGCTATACAGTATACTCTTATCATACTTTCATCCTATTAAGTAAATGTGCCACGTCTTGCTTAGTGAAATGAAAGTGGGATGGTAGTATGATACATAGAAGTTTCCATTAATATTAGTCTCATGCATGGGTTGACTGCAGGTATCTAATCACCGTTAATTTTGGTCTGAATGATGCTTGATAAATGTATCAACCTACTCCCCCTTGACCATTCTAGAATTTAGAAAAATATTAGAATTCTGCCCATATAAATATGTAACATTTATATTAAAGAAGAGTACTTATACGTAGGGGTGAGTTCGGTCCGGTCCGGGGAGATTTTCCGGACCGGACCGGACCTATTCGGTCCAGGGTTTTCCCACCCTGGACCGGACCGAACTCCATACGGACCGGTACGGTCCGGTCGGTCCATTCGGTCTACTCTTGATTTTTTTTTTCCAAGGGCATTTTGTTTAATACTTATGTAATTATATTGTGATATATTTAATATATATACATATGGTATACTATTATATATATATATATATTAGTAATACGCTAATACTATTAGTCTACTAGTATATAGTAAATTAGTAATAGTTATTAACTTATTTTCTATAACTAATAATACACTAGTACTAATACTATTATATAGTTATAACTTATACCAATTATAAATTTATAATAACTAAATCATTATAAGTCTATAACTATATATATTTAGCATCAATGTATTATTATACACTTTAATGTATAACTATTAAGTTATTAACTATAATATATAGCACTAGTATATATCAATATATTAACATATTATAAGAGTTATGGTATAAATTATAATATATCATATATGTATAAATTTATAATAGTATTAGTATAGTCAACTTACTATGAAATATGTTAGTATTAAATCATTATAACTATATAGAGTATTAATAATATAATATTTAATATAACTATATAGAGTATTAATAATAAGAGTATTTTACTATTATTTAATATAGTATGACATAGAGTATTAATAAATATGTGGGGTTTGAAGAGATATAGTAATACTATTATTACATATAGTTATTAGTTATATGTATTAGTAATATATATCTATTATTATATATTATATATTACTAATACATATAACTAAGTTACTAATATATATATTATATATATTAGTAATAAACTAATACTAATACTATTACTCTATTAGTATATATTAAATTAGTAATAGTTATTAACTTATTTATTATAATTAATAATAAACTAGTACTAATATTATAACTAATAACTAGATGTAATAACTAATAACTAATAATATGTAATAACACTAGTACTAATAGATAATAACTAATAACTAGTATTATTAATTTACTATATCTCTTCATTGTCTTCAAACCCAACATATTTACTAATACTCTATGTAATACTATATTCATTTATTAAATAAGAGTAATACTCTTATAGTCTTATAATCTTATTACTAATATTAGCATATTAGATATTAAGTTAACTAATACTAATACTCTTAGTTTTTTATAATCTTATTACTAATATAGTAATACTAGCATATTAGATATTAAGTTAACTAATACTATTAGAAATTTAGATATAGTTATAGACTTATAATGATTTAGTTATTAGGAATTTATGATTAGTATATTGTATAACTATATAATAGTATATAAGTATATTAGTATTAATTTAGACTATTAGTAATTTAGTCTTAATATAAATATTAGTATTAGTATAAAATTATAAATATTAGTATTATAAATATTAACCTATTAGGTTAGATAAAAATTATAATTAATTATATATAATTATAAATATCATATAAATAATAAAATAAATTTTTTATTTTTTTTTATTCGGTTCGGTTCGGTCTGGTCCGGGATAAAAAACCCCTAGACCAGGACCGGACCGAAACCTCTCGGTCCACTAAAGCTTGGACTGGGACCAACCGGACCTATTCTCGGTCCGGTCCGGTTCGGTTCGGTCCGGTCGGTTTTTTCGGTCCGGCGGGTCCGATACTCTCCCCTACTTATACAGGCAAGATATATTTTTTTTTTTTAAGCAAAAGATTTCTATATGTTCAGATCGTGAGCCATATCTTACATGCATGTCGTCATGTGTCTCTTATCGTTAATGATATGTATAGTTATGTAATCATTAAGGAAAATGCTTAACTTGTACAAATTTTTATATGAAAAAGAGTCTTACAAAATTCATGTAATTGGTAATTCAGATTACAACTTACTTCTCAACTCTGCACATGATCACTATTTATTACAAATTCATGAAGAGTCAACTATTTATTACAAATATTGACAAATCAATGCCGGTATGACTTGCATTTAGCAACGTGGTAATTTGACTTTCTTTCTAATTTTGATGACATCAATTTCTAATCACATTTATACCTGCGGCCAAATTTCATAGGACTGGAATTTTTTGCGCATTATGATTGGTGAGAGATAGACCATTAATCCACAGTATTTAATGGTGTCCGTAAAAAATATGAATTCAACCTTACATATTGTGACACTCTGTTTTTACGTGTATTTTCACTGAAGGAATATTTTAATTTAATTATAATAATAGTTCTTTTATTTTAAATTATCGGATTTTAATCTCTGTTGAGTTTAAATTGCTGTTTAATTTATTTTATCTTGTTTTTGGATTTAAAAATTAAATAGCTAGTTTTTACTAGTTATTTATTATATATTAGCTTTACGTTGTGTTTAAAATATTTTCTTGGTTTTTATTTATTTATTTGATGTGGTGTTTAATTTATTTCAGTCGTTTAATGTTTTTAAAATCGTTTTTGGCGGATCAGTTTCTGGATCCCGGAAGTGAAGTTTGGACTTCATTTCTTTTCCCATTCTTTTCTTTTTCCTTCCTTTTTTCTTTTCCTTCTTTTCTTTTTCTTCCTTTTTTCCTTTCTCTCTTCTTCCTCCCCGTGCTTCCCGTGCGTTCGGATTCTCTCTCTCCCTTCTCTTTTTCCTCTCCCGCCCAACCTATTTCGACCGCCCATATCTCCGCCGTCCAGTGGAGGTGTCATACACCACCCCCGCCATTCTCTTCCTCTCACGGCAGACTACAACCCCTCCAATTTTCAGAGTCATCGGAGCCACCGTTAGCCGCCACGAGCCGCTCAAAGTCGCGGCACCAACCCAGTTTTCCCCCTGTTACCGTTTTTCTTCTTCCGCCCAGAACCACCACTTTCCGGCGGCGTGGCCTCCACCACCCACCCAGAAAACTTCCCCTCCCTCCGGTGCACCACCCCTCCAAAGATCTCCCCCAACCGTGCCGCCGTTTGACCGGAAAAGCGCATCTAAGCCACACGGCTTTTTGCCGATTCCGGCACCGTCGCACCACCTCTGGCCACCATCTTTTCACCACTTCTTCCACTACCTCTTGTCGTCCTAACCCACCTAATTTCGGCCCCCATCCATTGCCGGAGCAGCTCGCATGAGCTCAACTCCGATCAGCCCCTTCTTGGCCTTCGACCGCCGTTTCCACTGCCAAAACTCACTTCCTTTAGCTTCATAAATGTCTCAAGGTCATTCCCTATCAATTTGGTGTCTTGGTTTGTCCCCGTTCAAAAGTGGGTATTTTGCGACCCACGGGTACAGTGCATTTGCACTGTTACGTTGCTTTCCGCTCATCGTTTGCTGTGCGCCGAACCTTCTAAAAATCATATATAGCATCGTAAGTATTTTCCAAACTCTACTTTTAGATTTAAATATATTTTGCTCTTATAATAATTTAATTGGTTGGTTTGCTGATTCCGAATTGAGTCCGAGGAGTTCGAGGGTCGGATGGATGGAGGACGGAGTTGCTTGAATTGTTGTTTTATGGTTGGTTGTATTTGTCGAGCATTGAGATTTGCATTTACATGGTGCATGCACGTGTATTTTATTTTAATTGAGAAAATCCTGTTTTATTGGCGTAAATGGATTTTCGGGTGCGTACGTATCACGAGCCCAAGCCGGGATGGGTTATTATCTCGGTGGAGCTCCTCTGGTCACTCGGGAGTGGATAATACTGAGTGACATCCCCTGGGTTGTCGCTGGGCGACGACCGGATCGCACGATACGGTAACGCTGTCGTGTCGACTCCGTGGTCCCTAGAGTGGCGGGGACTAGAGGATGGCCTGGCCAGGTACGCGCGAGGCGGAGGCGCGAGTCTGGGCATCACTCGTGTAGGTGTCACACGCGTAGACGTTACCTGCGGTGTGGCACAGAGCCAGAGTGTGCGGATGATCCCTAGGGGAGATCATGGTGCATGCATAATCGGTTGGTTTTTATGGTTTTCGGATACGGGCCATTTTCTGGGAAAATGGCGAGGTTGTGTTGAGGACTTGTGAGCCATTTTCTGGGAAAATGGTGGTTTGGGCCATTATCTGGGATAATGGCGAGGCTTGGTTTTAAACGGTATGTGTGGGCCGTTATCGGGGATAACGGCGAGGTTTGTTTAAAGGATATGTTTTTGAGCCAAATGGGTTTTTGGCGTGCGTGGAAAAAATATGGTTTGTGAGTTTTGTGCATTGGCATTTATTCATGCATATTGTTTGAGTTTAATATGCTTTTATCTAGTGGTGTTTGGATTTTACTTACCTGCGGCACCATTTTTGGTACCGTAGATTTTGGTGCAGAGTTCGAGGAGGAGGAGGAGGCTGAGCCCGAGGATGCGGCTCCGCCGGAGTTCTGAGTTGGAGTTTATGTTTTGTAGTTGGCTTTGAAACAATATTTATGTCTTGTAATATTTTATTATGTACCTTTGAACCGCTTTGTATTTTATTTAAGAAAAAATTCTGGTACTAAATTTTATGACTTTGCTATCCGTTGCGTATTTCCTTGTGCACATGCGTCGCTTGCACACACTTGGCACTCGTCGATAGGATGGTGACCCGGGTTGTCACCATCCGGACGTCTCGAATTCCCCGTGTTGGTACGTGGGGATTTGGGGGCGTCACAGGTGGTATCAGAGCAGTTCGGCTCTGGGTAAAACCACATGTCCCGTAGGTAGTACCAGAATGTTTTTTTAAGTTGTGTTTTAAAATTTATCTTAAAGTTTCTATTTGACGAGTTTTATTTGTTTTGAATTTATTTGAGCTTGTTTGCTTGTATTTATTTATTTAGTTATGTTATTGCATGTTGGTTTCTTTTTGTTTCTCGTTATGTGGTTTGGTTTATGTTTTTGGTTTTATGTTGTTGGTTTTATTTGTTTTTCTTAAATGGGGTCAATGGCTGTGTTGGGGCAGGAAGGCGGGATAATCGAGGATACTATTATTAGGCTTAAATACTTAGTGTAGTAGGGTTGAATTTTATAGAGGTGGGTTACTCTTATAATATTGTGGCTAGAAGGAAACGACGTGGGTTAGGCGATCTCTTGGGAGTAGGAATGTAAGTTGCAACTAAGGAGGGGAGTTAGCTTTAAGTCGCTTAAGATAATTGAGGTCTTGGGTTTTGTAGAATTTATGTAAAGAGATTATAGAATAGGAGAGTGTAGACTGAACGAACTTTAAGGATTGGTTTAAGAGAATTTTATTTAAGGTTTGAGGTCTTATAGATTTTAGGAAATAAGATTTGGGTAATTACGGTGTTAGGTTCGACAAGATTTGGGGAAACTAATTAAATTTCAAGTTTTAAATTTCGCTGATTCGGATGAGCAATTTGGTGGCAATCGGGGTTTTAAAATTTACAAGTTTTTAAGGTGAATGTTTTGGATTAAAGCCATCAATCTTGAGGATTTCAGAAAATGATTTATCATCCGTTAATGTATTAGATTTTAAAAGCTTTGGGAGTCGATTGTTCTATTATGGGGTGTAAGCTCATTGATCTTAGAAATTCTAAAAATGATTTTTATCGGTTTGGAAGAAATAGATCCATCGAGGTTTTGGAATCAATAGTTTAATTGTTGGTATTCAATTCGATTGAAGTTGAGACCTTATGTTTCGAAGACCTTTGGGATTGGATTATTAGCAGGTTTAAGGTCAATTTCAGTACTAAGCTTAAAATGATAACTATTTGCTGATATTAAGGGTGTAAGTTAAGCAGATATAAGAATGACTCACGTTGATTGCGGATATAAGTCCAGATGATGGAAATAGTAGTAATGGACTACTTGTATGTTGGAATGACTATTGGTTTCGGCTTAGGACGTGTGAGATCAACAAATTTCATGAATAGATTTTATGGAATTTCAACAAGGTTTTAAGGGTTCGCAGATTTTTGGAAACGATTGGTTATTATTTAAAATTTTAGATTTTGAGAGTTCGGGAGTCAATTGTTTTGTTGATGGATATAAATTCATCGATCTAACGGATTTTGGAAAAGGAATTTTGTATAATTTAAGGTTATGAGAATTGAGGATTTGATGGACTGATTCATAATGAGGTTGAAGTTTTAGTTTCGCAAGATTGGTGTACTAGTATGAATTATTTTAGAAATTGATTAGGCTGCAATCATAAATGGAGTTGAATAAAGTGGAAGGATGGATATAGGAATTAATAAGGAGGATATTTCTTGGGGGATTAAAGGTAATGATCTAATTTATATATTTTTAGGATTGAAGATGTCGATCTAGTTCGTGTGTTTGTCTAAGGATTGAATGTATCGATCTATTTTGAAAAAAATGAATGTTATAGCTCGAGGTTTTTGTAATAGGTTCTGGGATTGATCTATATCAAGTTTAAGGATAATAGATGGTGCGGGTTTTGGAAAATGAACTTTGTCTATTTTGAGGATAAGGTACAGATGTTGGAAATGGGAGCGATGGATCACTTATACGTGGAATGATTTTTGGGTATTAGCTAAGGGTACATGAGATTCAGTTTCAGTTGTGGTGAGGGCGTATGGATTTCAGAGAGTATAAATTCTAGTCTCATTTTGACCTGAGAGAAGTAGCTTTGGTGAGTACTGAGGTGGATTAGATGTGATGGTATTAAATTCAAGAGATCTCAACTTCAAGTTCTTGGGGAGCTAATCGGAGTGTACAGACGAAGTGGGTTACTAATTGGAGTGATGGGTGGGATTAATAGTTGAGACTATCTTCAGGAATTTGTTGTGACTTGAGGTTACATAGGAATTTAATTTTGAGACTATACTTTCCTTTGGAGTTTGAGTGTCCAGTTGGGAGAATTTTAGACCTTTTGTCTAACTTGAAAAGAGATTGTTGGGTCGTCATGTGTGGTGGATAATAAAATCTCGAAAGTGGAAGCTTAGGGATCAACTGTGATTAGCCTAACCAGATACGTGAGGTAGTAAGCAGTAGGACTCAGGAGTTTAGTGCAATGGTTTTGGCAGATTGGAGATTTGAATAGCATGACCTATTTTGAGATTTAATTTTGTATGCAATTGAGGAAATAGTCGTGCTACTACTAGGGTTATGGGAATGGAAGTAGGTAAATGAGTGTTCAAGAAGGGTTCATCAAGGTTATGGTGAATTTAATCGTGTTTCGTAGTGAGTTTAGTCATTTCTAGATTAGACGATATTCAGAATTTAAGTGATGATCTTGAAAGTGTAAGTTGTTGGGTAGGAGTTATAGGTGCTCCATTAGCTGGTCGGGAAGGATTCGAGCCTTATGTTCTTGATCTTAGATGAGATTGGAGTATTTTTTTGAGATAATGTTACCTGTTTTTAATTTGGAAAGTTGCAATTGATTGATATCGTCCTTTTTGTTGATGATCATGGGTATCCTTGCGGAATTTTGATTTGATTAAGGTCGCTAGTGATAATTGAGGGATATGTGGTAATTCATGATTTTGGGAGAGTATAATTTCTATCAAAACGTGGTAAAGGATTTTCTTACTTTCAGGTGTTAAGAGTAGCTTGTACTCTAGGGTGTTAATTTATGAGGATATAGTCTTTTGTATCTTGGCGAGTTACCATAGTGCGCACGGAAGCGTGATTTTGAAGAATTAGTAGTGATTCGAACTTTTGATGGAAGATTAATAATTTGGTCGTGTAATTTATACTTATTGATGGTTTACTTCGGAAATAACTAAATGGTTACCAACTTGTGGAATGCAGTAAAGGTACTTGTAATTGGAGAGTAATATTTTTGGTTGAGCAAATTATGTTGATTGAGATTTATTTTGAGAAGTGGCTATTAGGTTACCAATGTATAGTATACAGTAAAAGTTTGGAGATTATAGCAAATGAGTTGATTGAGGTTGACACAATTTATTGTGGGAAGATACTAATTGTTGGAATTTACTTGGGTGCGGTCTTGAAGTTCTTGTGGATATGGTGATTTCGGTTTACGTGGCCGCTTTAAGAGTTGTAGACGTGATGCGTCTCTAGGAGATTAGAACGAATATGATGGAGTTGCTTATAGGAGTATTTTGGGAAGTGCATTCTTCATACTTGTGTGGAAATGGTTGATGGTATGATTTCCGCAAGTATAATCTGAGTTGTGTATTGTATCCTGCTTGGCTCTAATATTTGATCTCACAAATTTCGAGGACGAAATTTATTTTAAGGGGGGGAGGATGTGACACCCCGTTTTTACGTGTATTTTCACTGAAGGAATATTTTAATTTAATTATAATAATAGTTCTTTTATTTTAAATTATCGGATTTTAATCTCTGTTGAGTTTAAATTGCTGTTTAATTTATTTTATCTTGTTTTTGGATTTAAAAATTAAATAGCTAGTTTTTACTAGTTATTTATTATATATTAGCTTTACGTTGTGTTTAAAATATTTTCTTGGTTTTTATTTATTTATTGGATGTGGTGTTTAATTTATTTCAGTCGTTTAATGTTTTTAAAATCGTTTTCGGCGGATCAGTTTCTGGATCCCGGAAGTGAAGTTTGGACTTCATTTCTTTTCCCCTTCTTTTCTTTTTTCCTTCATTTTTTCTTTTCCTTCTTTTCTTTTTCTTCCTTTTTTCCTTTTTCTCTTCTTCCTCCCAGTGCTTCCCGTGCGTTCGGATTCTCTCTCTCCCTTCTCTTTTTCCTCTCCCGCCCAGCCTACTTTGTCCAGCCGTATCTCCGTCGTCCGGTGGAGGTGTCGTACACCACCCCCGCCATTCTCTTCCTCTCACGGCAGACTACAACCCCTCCAATTTTCAGAGCCATCGGACCCACCGTTAGCCGCCACGAACGGCTCGAAGTTGCTGCCCCAGCCCAGTTTTCTCCTCTGTTTTTCCTTTCCACGCAGCCTCCTTCGACCGCCCATATCTCCGCGGTCCGGTGGAGGTGTCATACACCACCCCCGCCATTCTCTTCCTCTCACGGCAGACTACAACCCCTCCAATTTTCAGAGCCATCGGAGCAACCGTTAGCCGCCACGAGCCGCTCAAAGTCGCGGCACCAACCCAGTTTTCCCCCTGTTACCGTTTTTCTTCCTCCGCCCAGAACCGCCACTTGCTGGCGGCGTGGCCTCCACCACACACCTAGAAAACTTCCCCTCCCTCCGGTGCACCACCCCTCCAAAGATCTCCCCGAACCGTGCCGTCGTTTGACCGGAAAAGCGCATCTAAGCCGCACGGCTTTTTGCCGATTCTGGCGCCGTCGCACTACCTCCGGCCACCATCTTTTCACCACTTCTTCCCCTACCTCTTGCCGTCCTAAACCACCTAATTTCGGCCCCGATCCGTTGCCGCAGCAGCTCGCATGAGCTCAACTCCGATCAGCCCCTTCTTGGCCTTCGACCGCCGTTTCCACCGCCACCCACGGCCAAAGCTCACTTCCTTTAGCTTCATAAATGTGTCAAGGTCATTCCCTATCAATTTGGTGTCTTGGTTTGTCCCCGTTCAAAAGTGGGTATTTTGCGACCCACGGCTACAGTGCATTTGCACTGTTACGTTGCTTTCCGCTCATCGTTTGCTGCGTGCCGAACCTTCTAAAAATCATATATAGCATCGTAAGTATTTTCCAAACTCTACTTTTAGATTTAAATATATTTTGCTCTTACAATAATTTAATTGGTTGGTTTGCTGATTCCGAACTGAGTCCGAGGAGTTCGGGGGTCGGATGGATGGAGGACGGAGTTGCTCGAATTGTTGTTTTATGGTTGGTTGTATTTGTCGAGCATTGAGATTTGCATTTACATGGTGCATGCACGTGTATTTTATTTTAATTGAGAAAATCCTGTTTTATTGGCGTAAATGGATTTTCGGGTGCGTGCGTATCACGAGCCCAAGCCAGGATGGGTTATTATCTCGGTGGAGCTCCTCTGGTCACTCGGGAGTGGATAATACTGAGTGACATTCCCTGGGTTGTCGCTGGGCGGCGACCAGATCGCACGATACGGTAACGCTGTCGTGTCGACTCTGTGGTCCCTAGAGTGGTAGGGACTAGAGGATGGCCTGGCCAGGTATGCCCGAGGCACGAGTCTGGGCATCACTCGTGTAGGTGTCACACGCGTAGACGTTACCTGCGGTGTGGCACAGAGCCAGAGTGTGCGGATGGTCCCTAGGGGAGATCATGGTGCATGCATAATCGGATTGGTTTTTATGGTTTTCAGATACGGGCCATTTTCTGGGAAAATGGCGAGGATGCTTTGAGGACTTGTGATCCATTTTCTGGGAAAATGGTGGTTTGGGCCATTATCGGGGATAATGGCGAGGCTTGTTTTAAACGATATGTTTTGGGCCTTATCGGGGATAACGGCGAGATTTTGTTTAAAGGATATGTTTTTGGGCCAAATGGGTTTTTGGCGTGCGTGGAAAAAAATATGGTTTATGAGTTTTGTGCATTGGCATTTATTCATGCATATTGTTTGAGTTTAATATGCTTTTATCTAGTGGTGTTTGGATTTTACTTACCTGCGGCACCATTTTGGTACCGTAGATTTTGGTGCAGAGTTCGAGGAGGAGGAGGAGGCTGAGCCCGAGGATGCGGCTCCGCCGGAGTTCTGAGTTGAAGTTTATGTTTTGTAGTTGGCTTTGAAACAATATTTATGACTTGTAATATTTTATTATGTATCTTTGAACCGCTTTGTATTTTATTTAAGAAAAAATTCTGGTACTTAATTTTATGACTTTGCTATCCGCTGCGTATTTCCTTGTGCACATTTGTCGCTTGCACACACTTGGCACTCGTCGATAGGATGGTGACCCGGGTTGTCACCATCCGGACGTCTCGAATTCCCCGTGTTGGTACGTGGGGATTGGGGGGCGTCACACATATTATAGGGTCTACATCTTATATTTAAGTACTCTCTAGTTAGCTTAGAAAAAAAAAAGTACTCTCTAGTTATCCAATTCTTATCTATGCCTCAATGGATATCAACCATCGTCAACCCCAAACATTAACTTCAAATCACCATCTTAAAACAAATCCTCATGTCGTCTCCAGTAAGCGGTGTACCTTGGTGGCTGGTCCAAGACCTAATTGAAACTCAATTATGTATACCTAGGGGTGGAACTAGGATTTGGTGTCTAGGGAGGCGATTGACAAAGTCTGTGGTATGTATCAGCATAAGTAATATGTATTTTTTGCTTGTGATTAAAAAAAAAAAAATCATGTCACAAAATTGTATATAAAAAATATATGTCTCTTTTCTTTTTTTTTTTTTTTTTAAATACATGTCTACAAATTATCTTATAAGATAATTTTCCTCAAGATTTCCTTAGTTTGCTAAAGAACTTTACAAAAAGAAAATAAACTGAAATATCATCTTATTATTTTCCCTTCAAAGAAATTGAAATGTCATCTTAGAATTTTTCCTTCAAACCGAAATGTCATCTTAGAATGGCACAAATGAGAAAAAAAAAATCATATAACTATGTAAGTTCAAGAAGACAAGAAAAACTTATTTGATATCATGATTGACATGAAACAAAACAAACAACATAGTATACACCAAAGGCAATTAAAGAGGGATACAGATAAAAATATTTTACCGTTTCTACTTTTCATGTCTATGGTGATTGGGTAGACTTTCGAATTTTGTGGATTTTTTACTTGCTTTCCTTCCTGTCAATCTCAAATCTGAAAAACGAATTGTTTTTTATCTCCCTCAAATCTGTTCGATCTAGTAAAAGGAATGGCATTTGGTTGAGTACATGGCATAGAGATAGTCAAGTAGGCTTTATAGCATGTCGTGTCAAAGCTACTTTCTCAGGTTGTGTCGGTGCTACTCTCAAATTTGTCTGACTGTGTCAGTGCTACCCTCTTAGGCTCAAATGGTGAAAGTTGAAAACAGATCATGTCATGTGTGAGTTAGATTTTTTAGATGTCAAATCAAATCTATTATGTTATTGGACTTAAGAATATTTGAGTGATACATCGCGTATTTGAGTGTTGGGGGAGCAATCTTAAATATTTTAATGATATTTAAACTTAAAATTGCAACTATACAGTATATAAGATAAATTTTTAAAGCTACCGCCCTCGAATCTACAACACAATTCCACCCCTGTGCACACGTATGAGGCAACGACGTTTGCCCAAATCAGGACATCATTCTTGAGAGTGGCTCTGATCTTCTTGTCAAATTCTCAAAGTCAATGACATTCTCTTTGTGGCATTTAATTAGGTATATATATTTCAGCACCTTCTGATATTTCGGTCCAAAACGAAAAATCAAACCAAGCCGATCGACCAATATGGTCAATAGTTGATTTCGGTGTTTGTAGATGGGAGATTTCAGGAATTGGTCCCGTTCCTAGTTGGGGTTTTTTCACACTAGACTGAATTATAAAAATATATATTTTTAAATATTACTTTATGATTTGGTAAACATTTGTCCACATCATGGTTTCGAATCTTGGAAGTTGGTGAGCTATTTTTACACTGGTCTCACTCCAGAATGCAAGCAGTTTGTTCAGACGATGTGCAATGAGAAATTCTTTAGTAAGGAACTAGATGAAGCACTATCATTTTTTGACTATCTTGCCGAGAGCGCACAACAGTGGAACACTTGTACTGATCGAGTTCAGTTAACAGCACAGCCACTAAGGGCTATTTCTGGATGGGGTAGATATGAGCTTAAGGAAGACACTAATGTTCAAGCCCGAATAGCTGCTTTAACTATAAGACTGGAGGTCAGGGAAATGAAAAAAGTGAAGGCTGTGAAAGTAGTAGAGGCATGTTTTATATGTGCTGATTCGAACCATAAAACCCAAGACTGACCGATTATGCCAATATTTCAAAAAAGTGGGTCTGAGCAGCTGCAATTAGTTAACTGGGTTGACAGAGCACAAAATCAGCCTTTTTCCAACACATAATCTGGGGTGAAGGAATCACCCAAATTTCTCATAAAGAAGGCTGGTCTCCACCATCTTCACATTAGCCATTTCATTAGGGTGCTCCTCAGCACCAGTATCAGCCATATCAATTTGTTAGTCTTTTACATTTCATTTCAACACTCAAAAATCTAAAAATATGAATATAGTCCATGACTAGTGCCCTTTTTTTCATTCTTGTTGCATTCTTCCATCCATTGCACATACCATCATCTTTATTGAAGTCTAACAAAGAGAAAATAAAAATGATGGTATGTGCAATGGATGGAAGAGTGCAACAAGAATAAAAAAAATGTACTAGTAATGGACTAGATTCATATTTTTAGATTTTTTAGGGTCGATATGAAATAGAAAAGACTAACAAATTGAAATTAACAATCAAAGAATCAACTAAACTGAACAATCTTAATTAATCTAAAAATTAAACAATAAAATTGAAATTATTTAAATCCTAATTAAACTTTAATCAATCTAATATGCAATGGAACTAAAAGATTAATAAAACTAAGCTAAGAATTAAATTAGATTAGAAAGTAATTGACAAAATACGAATTGAAAATTGAAAAGCCACAAAATCAAGATTCTAGAGTTCATCATTGTATTCAAGTCACAAATTCTTAAAATTAATTCGTAGCAATTGTAATCACTGTTAAATGAAAGCTTAAAGAAGCAAGAAAAATAAATAACACGAAGTAAATAAACAGCAAATAAATTGCCTAAACTTCTAAGACAAAAATCTCAAAAATATTCCATAAACTTTAAACTGAAATTAAATAAAAAGTAGGGAATCAAAAAAGCAAGCCAATTGAACATAGATGGAGATTGAAAGGAATGAAGGAGGCTAGATTGTAGCGGCAATTGGACCCCTCAAGGAGGCTAGATTGTAGCGGCAATTGGAAACACCCAAGAGCAAAATTGGTGCGGCTTGAATTGAAAACTCTTCAAATTATATTACAGTGCTAAGAAGAATAATAGTGAAAAGAATGTCTCCCGTAGGTCAAAGAATAAGTGTGTGGCTGAAAAATTCGACTAAACAAAAAAGCAAGTTTTTCTCTTCACCCTTGGTTTCGTGCGGCGCTAGATAAAATTAACATGTGTTTCACTCCCCTTAGAACTCAAATGTGTGTGTGGAGCTAAACTTGCTGTGTGTTCCTCATTACTAGCCATGATTTTTCATAGGATTTTTCAACCTTAAGATTAATCATTGCTAATTCTAACTACCTCAAAGCCCGAGGGACTATCAGTTTTCACGTCAGCTCTATTTTTAAAGGTTGAACACTCAACTCCCAAAGTCTTGGGTAACTGTTTCTAGCCTTTTACTTAGGAAAGTTCACTAAGTCGCCTTTATTCTTTTTGTTTTTTCTAATCTTTTCAACTCACTTTTTTTTTTCTTTTCATTTTCTTCTTCTTTTTCTCTTTCTTTTCTTCCCCCTTTTTTTTTGAAACATGGCTCGGTAGTCCTGCAGTTTACTTCTCCTATGTTAAATCAATGAATAGTAAATAAGGAACACACAAGCGTAAGCATGTGCAAAATGTCCTTCAAAATTTGCCATTCGTTCTACAAAAATCTTATCAAGTCTCATCTCAATAAGTATAGCATCCTGGTGTTTCAAGCCGCATATCAACAAAATATGATGTATCAAAACTCATGCTCTATGCTTAAGTTTGAAAATAAATCTTCACCAAGATGCTTAGATTTTACAAAATACCAAAAATGAAGTGTGTGTCAAACATATATGTATCAATGCACATCAGATTAATTTTTTTTTTTTATAAAATCTGTGCACACACGCTACCCCCTAACTAGTGAGAGACATGGTCCTCAATGAATCGAACAAAAGAAAACAAAGTGCACAGAAATAAGCAAGCAAAACAAAACAAAACAAAAATCAACATGAAATATAAAATCAAAGCAAAATAACGAATAATAATAATAATAATAAAAATGCAAGTAAAGAAAACTGTAAAGAAGGAAAAAATCAAAACACTTCCCTGCAATCTTGCACAAGCAAGATCTCTTCATGTGGATCAAAAACCTTCGGAAATGACTTTAGACGTTGTCCGTTGATAGTGAAGTGATTGCCATTCTTCGGATTGACAATGTCTCTTGCGCCGTGAGGATGAACCTTCTTTACAATGTACGGCCCACTCCATCGGGATTTTCATTTATCGGGGAAAATATGTAAGTGAGAGTTGTAAAGAAGAACTTCCTGGCCAAGTGTAAAATGCTTTGGATGAATTTTCTAATCATGTAGAATTTTCATGCGTTCCTTCGCCAGCTAAGTGTTAACATATGAATTCCGACGAGTTTCGTCCAATTCATTGATCTGCAATTTTCTCAACCTTGAAGTTTCATCAAGTGACATGTTAACATGTTTTATAGCCCAAAGAGCTCAATGCTGAGTATCAACAGGTAAATGACAAGCTTTACCATAAACTAATCGACAAGGGGACATCCCTAGATTTGTTTTAAAAGCTGTCCTATAATCTCACAAAGCATCACGAAGCTTAACTGACCAATCTTTCCTATTAGGATTGATAGTTTTCTCTAAAATGATTTTTATCTAAAATGATTTTTATCTCTTTGTTTGTCAATTCCGCTTGCCCATTTGTTTGAGGGTGATAAGGGGTAGAAACTAAGTGTGTGATACCAGATTTCTTCATGAGTGTAGAAAATTGTTTGTTGCAAAAATGAGAACCCCCATCACTTATGATAACCTTGGGCATGCCAAAACGAGTAAACAGAGATTGCAAAAATTTTAGGACAACATGATGGTCATTTGTTTTACAAGCGACGGCCTCCACCCATTTTGAAACATAATCCACAGCTAATAAAATATATTTGTTTCCAAAGCAAATTGGAAAAGGTCCCATGAAGTCTATTCCCCAACAATAAAAAATTTCTAAGGTAAGAATAGGGGAAAGAGACATCATGTCTCTTTTGCTAATGGATCCTAATTTTTGACGAGGCTCACAAGCCTTACAAAAATTATAAGCATCTTTAAACATGAAAGGCCAGTAAAAACTGCTTTGCAAAATTTTAGCGACTGTTTTCTTTGCTGAAAAATGACCATCACATGCACCCATATGACAAAATCTCAACACTGAAGAAAACTCATCATCAAGAATGCATCTTCAAATCAATTGGTCCAAACAATATTTGAAAAGGTATGGATCATCAAAGTAAAAGTGTCGTACCTTAGAGAGAAATCGACGCTTATCTTGGGTGGACCATTCAGAAGGTATTCGCTCAGTTACCAGATAATTGACTATGTCAACATACTAGGGAGCTCTATTAATCACAAACAGCTGCTCATCCAGGAAGCTATCATTAAGAGGAAGGCTGACATTTGAAGAGGAGAATGATGGCAATCTAGTGAGGTGGTCAGCTACCATGTTTTCAACTCCTTTCTTGTTCTTAATATTGATGTTGAACTCTTGAAGTAGTAGAATCTAGCGAATTAAGCGTGGTTTTGCATCTTTCTTAGTCAATAAATACTTAAGAGCAGAGTGATCAGTGAAAATAGTAACAAGAGAACCAAGAATATAAGTCCGAAATTTATCAAGTGCAAAAACCACTGCAAGCAATTCTTTTTCAGTAATGGTATAATTTTTCTGGACATCATTCAAAGTTCTACTAGCATAGTAAATCACAAAAGGTCTATTATCCACACGCTGCTCCAAAACAGCTCTTAAGGCATCATCACTTGCATTTGTCATAATTTCAAAGGGAAGGTCCCACTACAATGGTTGCATAATAGGAGTAGTGGTTAGCGATTTTTTACGGGTATCAAAAGCTTTTTGGCAATCATCAGTCTAAACAAATTTAATCTCATTTTGTAAAAGAGTGCACAAAGGTTTTGCAATAGAATCGAACCCTTGAAGAAATGGCCTATAAAAGCCAGTATGACCAAGAAAAGAACGAATATTCTTAACCATCCTAGCGATAGGAAATTTAGATATTAATTCAATTTTTGCCTTGTCGACCTTTATACTTTTAGAAGAAACAATATGTCCCAAGACAATGCCCTGAGTAACTATAAATTAGTATTTCTCCTAATTAAGTAAAAGATTTTTTTCCTTACATCTCTGGAGAATACGTGTCAAATTATGCAAATAACTATCAAAAGATTTCTCAAAAATAGATAAGTCATCCATGAATATTTCACAAATATCATCAATCATGTCAGAAAAAATACTCATCATGCATATCTGAAAAGTAGCTGGAGTATTACACAAACTAAAAGGCATTCTGGTAAAAGCAAAGGTGCCAAAAGGACAGGTGAAAGTGGTTTCCTCCTGGTCCTTAGGCGCTACAGCAATTTGATAATAACCAGAGTATCCATCCAAGAAGCAATAAAATGATTACCAACCACTCTTTCTAAAATTTGATCCAAGAATGGTAAAGGAAAATCCTTCCTACTGGCTGGATTAAGTTTTCTATAATCAATGCACATTCTCCAACCAGTAACCATTCTAGTTGGAATCAACTCATTTTTATCATTTTTGACAACAGTTAAACCATATTTTTTTGGTACCACTTCAGTTGGACTTACTCACTTACTGTCTGAGATGGGGTAAATGATACCCACTGTGAGCAATTTAAACACTTCCTCTTTAACAACTTCATTCGTGGTAGGATTGAGCCTACATTGAGCATCACGAATCAGTCTAGCAACATCTTTAAGATGGATTCTATGGGTACAAACAGTAGCATCAATACCTTTGATGTCGGCTATTGTCCAACCAATTGCGCCTCGATACAATTGGCTTTTAAGACTTCAATCAACTAGGCTTCATTCTTCTGATTTAATTTTGAGGAAATCACCACAGGAAAAGTGCCTTCTTCAGGACCTAGAAACACATACTTTAAATCTTGAGGAAGTGGTTTCAGTTTCAACTGGGGAACTTCTTCCTCTAAAGATTTAAGTATGTCTGGTGGTGGTAGAGTTTCAAACTGGGCTTTCCTTCTTGCGCCTGCAAATTATACTTCAAGTGGTAAAAATAATCTGCAAAACAGTCCAAAAATTCAAAGACATATTCATCAACATGGTCAGTTTTTTCATCAAGTAAAAATTCAGGTGTCTTAAAAATAGAATCATTATCAAAGAAAGGAAAAGTTGAGCAAATAAATTATGTTGGTGTCAAACTCTCCACAGCATTTAAATCACTTGTGTCATCAAAATGTGCTAGCATCTTGCAAGTATTGAAAACATTCAACTCAAGTGTTATGTTCCCAAAAGCTAGCTTTAAAACTCCACTTCTACAATTAATCAATGCATTTGATGTAGCTAGAAATGGTTTTCCAAGGATGACAGTAGCTTGGTAAATAGTGGAGGTTGGCTGCTGCATATCAAGAACTACAAAATCCACTGGGTAGTAAAATTTGTCCACTTGGACCAGCACGTCCTCTACAATACCCCTCGGCTTCTTAACTGATCTGTCAACCAACTGTAGCATGATGGAAGTCCTTTTCAGCTCACCCAATCCCAACTACTCATACACTGAGAATGGTAGCAAGTTCACACTACTCCTTAAATCAAGTAAAGCTCTCCCAATGCGTGACTCACCGCATAATGGAAATATTGGGAGAGTCAGGATCTCTGAACTTCTGAAGAGTCTCGCTCAATGTCAATGCACTGACTTGCTCCATTAGGAAAGCTTTTTTCTTCACATTCAGTTTCCTATTCACTATGCACAAGTCCTTCAAAAATTTTGTATATGAAGACATTTGTTGTATAGCATCCAAAAATGGAATATTAATCTTTACTTGCTTGAAAATCTCCTGAATCTCAATGTGATATTTGTTCTTTTGGCAAGCTACCAATCTATGAGGATAGGAAACCACAAGTTGGTACCCCCTACTAGTTTCAACCTCTCCACTCACAGGCTTCTTCGACTCTAACCTCACTTCTTCTGGTTCTTTCTCAATCTCATCAATCTCTATTACATCTTCAGGTTTAGAACCAACTACCTGTCTGTCCATGGTCATCTATGGTTGAAGAACTTCCTTCCCACTTCTCAAAGTAAGAACGGCCTTCGCTATCTCAATAATGTCCCCTGGGACATTATGCACTTGCTATTGTTGTTGCATGTATACTTAAGGATTAGGTTGAGACTGTGTTGGAAATTTCCCTTTTCTCTAGAGTGCTCAATGTTAGGCTCATCTTATTAATGGTGCCACATAACTCATTTTATGGCCTGAGTGTTTTGATTGTTTATGGTGGCCTGAATTTGCATGAATTGCTGAAGTGTATTGGCCATCTGTGCCACACTATCATCTAGAGACTTCTTTGTAGATGATGAAGGCTGAGAACTCTGTGCAGCTACATGAGGTTGAAATCCAGGAGGCGCTACAAAAGGATAGCTCTGAGAACTCTGATATGGCTGATACTGGTGCTGAGGAATACCATGATGAAATGACTGTTGCGAAGATGGTGAAGACTAGCCAGGCTGATCATTTCTCCAAAAGAAAATTGGGTGATTCCTTCAACCCGGATTATATGTGTTGGAAAAATGCTAATTCTATGCTCTGTTAATCCACTTAACTGATTGCATCTTCTCAGACCCACTTTCTTGAAATACTGGCATAATCGGGCAGTCTTGGGTCTTACGGTTCGAATTAGCACATATAGAACATGCCTCTACTACTTTCACAGCCTTCACTTTTTCCATTTCGATGACCTCCTGTCTTCTAGTTAAAGCAGCTATTCGGGCTTGAATATTAGTGTCTTCCTTAAGCTCATATTTACCCATTCCAGAAATAGCCCTTAATGGCTATGCTGTTAATGGCACTCGATCAGTACGAGTGTTGCACTGTTGTGCGCTCTCTGCAAGATAGTCAAAAAATGATAGTGCTTCATCTGGTTCCTTGCTAAAGAATTTCCCATTACACACCGTCTGAACAAACTACTTGCATTCTGGAGTTAGGCCAATGTAAAAATAGCTCACCAACCTCCAAGATTCGAAACCATGATGTGGACAGATGTTTACCAAATCTTTAAATTTTTCCCAACTAGCCTGAAAAGTCTCATCAGGTTTCTGATTGAATTGACTGATTTGCTCTTGTAAAAATTGAGTTCTCTGAAAATGAAAATCTTTTTGTAAGAATTCACAGTGCATATCAAACCAACTAGAGATAGAATTAGGCCTCAAATAATTAAACCAAATCTTCGCTTTATTCTTTAAAGAGAAAGGAAATAAATGAAATCTAATAAATTTATCAGTAATGGCCCTAGTAATAAAAGTAGTGCAAGCCAACTCAAAATTTTTCAAGTGCTGGTAAGGACTCTCAGAATCCATTCCGTGGAATTGAGGTATCACTGACATCATACCATGCTTAATAGAAAAATTAGGTGCATTTTCGAGTAAAATAATGTATGAAGGTGTAGTGGTGCGAGTGGGTTGCAAATAATCCTTAAGAGTGGGTGGTGTAGGTGCAGCCATGTTTTGTTCAGTTTCAATATCCTTGCTCATAGAAGAGACAGAAGAGCTATCTATCTCTGAGCTGTGTATACTACTCTCAACACTCGATGTGACTCTAAGCAACCTATTTGAACTGTCTCTCACCCGTGACATGAAACATCAGTCTAAATAGCATCAATAAGATTCAAGTGACTAAGTGGTAGATGGTAAATGAAATATGTAAGTAGAGATAATATAGTGAAAATAAATGAAAATAAAAAAAAATAACGAGTTTAAATTTAAATTAGATAACTATCCCCAGCAACGGCATCAAAAACTTGACTCACTCAAAAATGAGTAGCACAAAGGCTATCCCAAGTGCAGGAGGATGTCGCGTAATAATTAGGAAAAAATTCCTAAATCTTCTCCTCAAAGAAAGTTACTTAAAATCAAACTCGTTGAAAATGGTGAAAATATTCACAAAGAGAAAATAAAAATGATGGTATGTGCAATAGATGGAAGAGTGGAACAAGAATGAAAAAAAGGGCACTAGTCATGGACTCGATTCATATTTTTAGATTTTTTAGTGTCGAAATGAAATGGAAAAGGCTAACAAATTGAAATTAACAATCAAAGAATCAACAAAACTAAACAATCTTAATTAATCTATAAATTAAATAATAAAACTGAAATTGTTTAAGTCCTAATTAAACTTTAATCAGTGTAATATGCAATGGAACTAAGAGATTAATAAAACTAAGTTAAGAATTAAATTATATTAGAAAGTAATTGACAAAATACGAACTGAAAATTGAATAGCCCCAAAATCAAGATTCTAGAGTTCATCTTTGTATTCAAATTACAAATTCTCAAAATTAATCTACAGCAATTGTAGTCACTGTTAAATGAAAGGTCAAAGAAGCGAGAAAAATAAATAACACCAAGTAAATAAATAGCAAATAAATTGTCCAAACTTCTAAGCCAAAAATCTCAAAAAAATTCCAGAAACTTTAAACTGAAATTAAATAAAAAGTAAGGAATCAAAAGAGCAAGCCAATTGAATGGACATGGAGATTGAAAGCAGTGAAGGAGGCTAGATTGTAGCAATAATTGGACCCCTCAAAGAGTTCTTCAACGACGCTGCAGTTCCTCTTCTACCAATTAATAATTCCATGCGACGTTGAATGGAAACACCCAAGAGCAAAATTGGTGCGGCTTGAATTGAAAACTCTCCAAATTATGTTACAGCACTAAGAAGAATAATAGTGAAAAGAATGTCTCTCGTAGGTCAAAAAATAAGTGTGTGGCTGAAAAATTTGACTAAATGAAAAAGCAAGTTTTTCTCTTCACCCTTGGTTCCGTGCGGTGCCAAATAAAATTATTAACTTTTGTAATTGAGGCAGTGGATGATGAACGGAGATGCTTGAAAGAACATCTCAAACCTCTTACTACACCAGACTTCGTCCTGAGTACTTGCGTGAATATATTCATGTTACTAGGAGGGATTCCCCAAAAGCTGACTACATTTCTATCAATTTTTCCTGCAAATAGAAGGAAACCATACAATAAGTAACATATTGAAAAAAATACAAATGAAAAATAAATTATTCACATGTTGTATAATTTATTTAAAAAAATTAACATCGATTATATAATTATCTGGAATGACAGGATCCATCCACTCACTATGCTCATTACTATGAGCAACAGCATAGACATAAATGAGGAAAACATTTTCAAGATCATCACATTTCTAACAAAGCCACATTAGCAATTTTAAAAAATAATGTTAGTACTTAAATTAAAGAATATGAGAAAAATGAGTGAATTTCTATAAGTTATTAATTACCATTTTATTAGCAAGACGCTGGAATGATCTTGAACCAGCATGATGATGGACAGTCAGAGATTCTATTATGTGCATTTATAAAACTTAAGTACTATAACATTAATTAAAAATGTCAACTATAATATATATAATATAGAATGAATATAAGTTTAAATAATTATAGGATATAAATCTAGAATACCTGATAGTCTAGACTTGCAAAAAGGTCACAACACTTCGTCCAATCATCTAACTTCATCTTCTGGAAAGGAAACTGTGCATCTTCATCCAACGTCTCAAATTTCTTGAAGTGGTCATGACATCGTCCCTTCTGATGGCAAAATAGTGTAGCCATCAATTCATTCACAGTTCGCTACATTTTCGCTACGGCCAAAATTCAGGTTGAATTCATCCTAACAAGTGAATTATGTCAAAAATATGAAATCAAACTTTGGTGAAAAACATGTACTCTCAACTTTAACTCACCAGTACACGACTCCGAATATGCTTCTTAATCTCATTCGAAACATCTGGTCATGATCGCACATAAATTGGTGCATAAGCTTGGACTAGTGTCCTAATGTAGGAGGAAAGCTCTGAAACACTATAATCCACTCCTCCAGTGGAGTTATCAAGAATGGGAACCTTGATTTTTCCATGCCTTCTATTTTTCTTCAGTGCAAGGCCATGTGTTATGCCACAACCTCGATGTGATAAGGCATAAGCTAATATATTTAAAATTATTAAATAAGCTCTTTAGGAGTATTAAAATCTATTAAATTATCAACAACATTTTCTTACTAGTAGGTGTCAATTGGCTGTCTGTCTCTTGCATATAAAATTGTTGGGGAGCGGATTCCTCCCCTCAATTGGGGAGTCCTTATCGGGTTTAGGACTTGGTAGAGGAGGCACATTTCTTCATTGTCTCTTTGGAGGCATCCTTTGAAATGATTAATATGATAAATGAAATTGATTAGAAGAAATTATAGTATGTGTAATATTGTATAGTCATCTTTATGAATAAAATATTTAGTACTTTTATTCTTCAATTTTAGATTTATTTTCCATGCTTGTTTCAAAATCTCCTTGAATAATATTTTCATCATCATCATCAACCTCTTCTTTATCTTCTTCATCCACTTCCTCTCCAGATTCTTCTTCTTCTTCTGACTCTTATTCTTCTTCTTGCTCACTTACTTCAACTGAATGATCATTTTATACAAATGGGTCATGATGTACGGGGTCGGACATCATCTCTACATAAGGAGATTAACTTGAGTGCACTGAGGTCAAGAAATAAGTTAATACCCTCTCCATCTGCCTGGTAAGCCTCTACAATTGAAGTGTCATCTTTATCTTCACTATTCTCCTGATCTGTAATTGATCTTGCCTAATGGATATTTTGAGGAATAAACTTTTTTACCACTCGCCAAGTAATCTCTCCACTATTTTCAGCAGTGCCTTTCATTGGATTAATCAAGTAGTAGACTTGGGTAGCTTAACAAACCAATACGAATGGATCATCTTCGTACCATTTAGAGACGGTATTGACACTCGTAAAGTGATTATCCATATGTAGTGCAACCCGACCACCGCCTAAATCCCACAAATCACATTTAAAGACATATGTCAGAGACCCAAACATTTCAATCTGATAATGTCAAGTATGACTCCATAGTAGTCAATATCATCTGTTCCATGACTTCCCTTGACCAACACACCATAGTTCTGCATCTTTACATTATGTTCACAGTCCAAGGTATGGAGTTTATAACCTTAAACCATGCATGCAATGTATTGAAATGCACTGTGTGGGACCACAGGCCAATGCATGCAATTCAGGAGAAACTATTCCGAGAAACTGATCTGGAATAGTTTCTCCTGAATCATGAGCACGTTGTTCCAAAATCTAACAATTGAAATAGTATATAGTTATTAAAAATTACCGAGAATTAATATGGTTCAACAAAATTATATGTCATATAAATATTTTTTTTATTTCATACGCATTGTTCAAACTATCCAAAAAATTCTTCTTCGTGTCTCACCTCTATATTCTCTATGCCTTCTGACTTTAGTTGTCCATGTGTTCACTATATATAAATGCAAACAATTATTATTTTTTAGCACAAAAGTTATAGTTAAATTTTTTTCACTAGAATTATTTGAAGCATGCAACGACATACCTGAGATAATCATCAATCACTAGACTATTATTCCAGCAGGTCTTTCCACTATAAGTTTTTGATGTAATGGTTCATTTAGCAATACATTTACCCTGGGAGGCATTGTTAGGTGGACCAGTGCTGTTTCGTTAGGTGTATCTAATTGAAAGATATTCAGGTAGACTAAAGCCACTGCTGGGAATAAAGCCCAAGCGGAGAGTTCAGTAGTAGAGGCTTATTTATACAATGAATGGTTGACATTTTGCTCTTTATATCTTTGTGGTGTTGAGACATGACTTAATCCTGAAGAGCAAAATGCTGATCTTGTTGCTTCGCCTTCTTGTGAGCTATTAGTGTTTTTACAACCATTGGGTGCACAAACGAGTTACAATTTAATTGGTGGAGAGTTGGGTAAAGTTCGGTGATACTTGTTGAATAATGGCCTAGTGATTGATGACCATCTCAAGTATGTCGTTGCATGCTTCGAATAATTCTAGTTAAAAAAAATTTAACTATAACTTTTGTGCTAGAAAATAATAATTGTTTGCATTTATATACAGTGAACACATGGAGAAACTTAAGTCAGAAGGCGTAGAGAATATAGAGGTGAGACATGAAGAAGAATTTTTGGGATGGTTTGAACAACGCGTATGAAATAAAAAAAAATATTTATATGACGTATAATTTTGTTGAACCAGATTAATTCTCGGTAATTTTTAATAAGTATATACTATTTCAATTGTTAGATTTTAGAACAATGTGCTCATAATTCCGGATCAGTTTCTCCTGAATTGCATGCATTGGCCTGTGGTCCCACACAGTGCATTTTGATACACTGCATGCATGGTTTAAGGTTATAAATTCCATACCTTGGACTGTGAACATAATAGAGAGATGCAAAACTGTGGTGTGTTGGTCAAGGGAAGTCATGGAACAGATGATATTGACTACTATGAGGTTATACGTGACATTATTAGATTGAAATATTTGGGTAGGTCTGTGACATATGTCTTTAAATGTGATTTGTGGGATTTAGGCGGTGGTTGGGTTGGGCTACATATGTACTAGTTGTTCCACTATCTCATCCCCAGAAAACTCTTTTGATGCAATTCTACCCTCTACTCTCCCATCAAACTTAGTGTCTTCTCCTCTTCATGTATGATTTGCTGCTAGATATCATCGATGGCTCATGAAACACATCTTTTGGGAATATTTTAACCACTCACTAGCCATTTCTTTATTACATGTCAGACACGCTAACTTCCCTTTATACTCCAACCGGAAAGATTCCCATATGCAGAAAAGTCATCAATTATCCACATTACTACAACATGCACATGAAAAGATTCGACGTGAATGCATCATATATTCTGACACCAGTTTCCCATAAATCTTTCAACTCACGGCTGCATGAATATGTCAATATCATTCCAGGTGATCTTGGGCCAGGGATAAGTAAAGTTAACAAAACGTTTGGCACCTTCATGCACTTCCATGATAGAAGATTATATGGGATCAATACCATGGGCTAGGTGCTATAACTTGTACTCATATTGCCAAAGTGATTGAATCCATCTATGGTGAGTCCAAGACACACGTTACGAGCTTCGTTGCCAAGCTTTGGGTACTGATCATCAATAGATCTCCACGCAAGTGAGTCAGCTGGGTGCCTAATATTCTCATCATGCTTAACTCTTTTCTACTCATGCCACCTCATATTTTGAGCTGGTTTTTTTTCCACATATATAGTATTTACAACTGAGGTCACAAGGGAAAATAACGCAATATCTTCACTAGAATATTTTTCTTGTCCTTCCACCTCGTCTCTCTGCATACAGGACAACCTTGTTTCTCCTCATTCTCCTTTCAGAATAGAATACAATCATTCTTGCATGCATTTATGGACTTGTACTCAAACTCTAATCCCTTTCTCAACTATTTCACTTCATAAAAATTCTTAGGTAATACAGAACCTTCAGGAAGCACCCCGTTAAATAAGTCCAATACCATATTATTGTTTTCATCAACATCCCACACAATGACTTAATGTGAAATAGCCACACAATAAATGACATTTTGCTGTGTTTTGTACAGCTAGGATAAAGCTTACGTTTTGCATCTTCTCACATTGATACAAAATTCTCTGAATCAGTCCCTCTGCCACTTGAGACATTCTCGTCAGCTTCATCCATAGACATTCTAACTCCAATGTCACCCAACATCTGCTCCATCTTATTCCGCTCATTACCATCATCCACTCAATATCATCATCCATGTGCCGCATATAGTTCAGATGATCGAACAAAACATCGGTTGACTGTTCATACGACTCACCATATAATACCCATCAGGTATACCCTAGATTCATACCGTTCACAAATATATGATTTTCAACTTCATCCAATCCTATAACACACATATTTTTACACTCTCAACATGGATATTTAATGTAACCATGACTATCAACAAAGGCTTGAGTGAAATCAATGAAAGTTCTTACTCCATGTGCATAGGGTATGTAATCATTTCCAAGTCTATCGCCAAGACACATACAACTTTTGTCCATTTCTAAAAGACCCTATCTATTAGTATAATGCAAATAAATTCCCACATGCATGTCATGCGCAAGGCCACTATTTTATTTATTAATTTAATAAAGGTAGTTGGTCCTATCCCATTTGAGATTATATTATCCATATTGCACAAATTTCTTCACTCTACTACCTTCCACATCAGTAGAAATTTCGACAGCACCTCCCCATAATTCTCCAAGTATATATATTCACAGAAAGGGATTAGATCCCTATGAACCGTATACCCGAAGAACAAATGAGGAAGATACCAAAACTTCATACTAAACGTGTTAAGTAGGAGTAACAAAAATGTGCAATATAGATAATATAATCTCAAATTGGGTCTAAGGTTATTCATGTAATGTCATACAATTAGTGGACAACTGCGTGTACATTAATTCCTAAATGGGTCTAAGGTTATTCATGTAATGTCATACAATATCTAATAAATAACACTGCAAGCGTAAACATATATTACTATGTTGTTTGAATTGCTTACAAATTAAATATATTCATATAAACCAAACTATTAGTTTATTAGTTATTTGTTATTTACTAGTTGTTTGTTATTTGTTAGATTTTTTGTTATTTGTTAGTTTTTTGTTATTTATTAGTTATTTATTAATTATTTGTTATTTGTTAATTATTAGTTATTTATTAGTTATTTGTTAATTGTTATTTATTAGTTATTTATTTTTTATTATTTTTTTGTTATATATTTATGAAGTTATTTATTTGTTTTTATCTTATTTGTTATATATTATATATTATATGTTTAGTAGGCAATGCTAGTAGTATGTATCTAAATGTGTAAATATATTTACTATGTTTTAATGTTATTAGCTTATTCCTTAAAATTATTAATTGGTACCTATGAATACTATCTTCTTATAATATATTTTTTTCTTATATTATGCTTGTTTAATGTCATAGTACTGTTATGTATTATAAGTTATTCTTCAATTTTAATTTAGTATAAATTAGCTTACTCTTATTTTTAACAAAAATAAAATATATTAGTTTCTAAACTAAAAATACCCAAGTACCTCTGGTTCTGCACGTTAACACTCAACACAAGCTATTAGCACCGATTAGTAACCAACATATATTAATAACTTTAACACACTTATTTGGTTACGAAGGGAAACCTTTTGAAAAACTCTTCAAAAGTAAAACCCTATGGGGCAACCAAATCCAGTAAAGTCAATTTATTGATTGAGAGTATTATAAGTAAAACATTTACAAACCATTGTAACTAGACACATTTACTCAAGACAAGCGGGTCGCTTGTCTTCTACTGCAGTAGGTAGTCAAAACCTCTGACACTTTGCAATCATTATCTTTCCTACTGGAACCTCCAGTAGTTGAATCTTGAACAAGACAACTCCCCCTTGGAGTGTGCTCTCACTCAATTCTACGAACTAAGCCTCTCGAAAAATCCTTCACGCAGGTATTTTCCCTTGCACGATCTCTTGAAGTTCTACTCAAGTCTTCAAGGTATCAATGAATGTAAATGTGTGTTGTTCAAGTATCTTTTTTCAACCCTCAGTTGACTCCTCTATATATATGCAATGCTATCATTGATCTGGAGAATGACCTAGCTGACAGGTTTATCCAGTATCCCAGTCAGATACCTTTCTAACAACTTGTGAACATCTCAGATTGGATTACTTCTTTTGGATTGCATCGAGTTCAGATCAGCTTCCGTTTCTTCAATAAGACTTGTGTCTTTATCTCTTCAACTGATGTTTAGACTTGAAACACACACAGGACTCTTGTTGACTCTGATCTTATAATACAAACAAGATTTGGTAAGAGTTACAATTCAAATACTTATCCTTATCGGATCACTATAGTCTTAGAGTCCAATTAAGATTACATTTATTCTTAATAGCATAAGCATCTAATCCTCGCTAAACATAAATTACATTTACAATCTCCCCCTTTGGTTGATTGATGATGCTAACATATATTGGATGAATGTAATCTAACTTGCAAAAACAACTAACCAACCACTAGCAAAGATCTCATATAAATAGTCATACTTCATATCAAATTTTAGCATAGCAAAATATGTGAAGTAGCAATAAGTCTAAAACTAAACACACATATATCAATTTAATGTAGTATGCAAAATAAAACACACAAATCATTGTTTAATGTACAAACCAAACTAAAATAATTTTAAATAAAAACTTTTCAATGGTGGTGGTGGTGGTGGTTGCATTTTGTCAGCTCTTAGCTCTGCTCTGCTCCCTCTGCCTACTCTTCATCCCTTCTCCCCTATGTTTGCTAGAATCAATCAGAGTTAGATTTGTTTTCATCTTCATGTGGAGTGATTGTTTTTAGAGTCTGATCCACATCCAAAACAATTTTTTGCAGCCTATCACTCATCTTTACTGATTTGTCTTGTTGATTTTCTAACATTTGTTCAATCTTTTCCATCTTTTCTTCCCATTTTACCACAAAAGATCAAATTTTGAGCGCAACATTTGAAGTTGTTCAAATACTTCAGTGGATTGTCATGGTGGAGGATGAGAGGATTGGATGCCTTAGCATGACTTCTCTTTTTTCCACCAACTACTACTTCTGACTTAGTGACAATTTTGGCATAGATCTTCCCATACATTTTGACTATGGCCTTGGTGCTTCTTAAAGGAACTTAGCTATTCTAGCCAACTTTGTGATTAGGCCTCCAAATGGCAGGCTTTCCTTGTCTGTTTTGTTAGTCCTAGCCTTTGAGATAACATCAACAATATGGGAGGGGAGTGTTGAACCCAAGGTTTCAAGTTTCATGTGATTATAAATCTACACATGGATTTTGATGATAACAAATTCAAAGAATAAAGGAGTTTCAAGCTCAAGTTGTCCACACAATGGAGTCAAGCACATCAAAGAACCAAGCATGAGCAAGAAGGAAAAAAGTTCACATTAAAGTCATAGAGTAATGTTGTAAATCTCTTAAAATTCGAAATTAGGATTAAGGCTCAAAATTAATATTTTATTATAAAGCATTAAAATACATTTTTCACATGTGCATGAATATTTTTGAAAATTAAATTTGAATATTTTGAAAGATAATTGATTGTCATCTTTCACATGTGCATGCCATGATTAAAGGTTTGAACTTTGAAAATATTAAAGATGATTGATTGTCATCTTTCACATGTGCACGTTTTATTTGAATAATTTCAAAAGTGATTGATGCTTTTCTTGACTTATGCAAAATGAAGATGTCTTTGTTTGAAAATTTTGAAAAGTAAAGTGTGCTCCTTTTGTCATATGCAAAAAGTAAAAGATTAGGTTTGAAATTTTTGAAAAGCAAAGTGTGCTCCTTTTGTCATATGCAAAAAGTAAAAGATTAGGTTTGATTTTTTTGAAAAGTAAAGTGTGCTCATTTTGTCACATGCAAAAAGTAAAAAGATTAGGTTTGAAATTTTTGAAAAATGAATGATGATGTCTTTGACATGTGAATCTTTTTAAATTTGAATATGAAGTCTCATATGCCTATAAATAGATCATTTGAGAGCTTCACATTCACAACACCAAGAGCATACAACTCTCATTCAAAGCTTTCATTCTCTCTTCTCTAAGCATTGAGCCTTAACCCTTTTTCATTTTGAGAGATATAGTTTGTGCTGTATTGTTCTTATTTCACTCATTGAGGAGTGTTTTCTGATATTCTACCCACTATCAATTCTTGTATCAGTAAAAGGGTGTGTACAACCCTTGTGCGTGTAGAAAGTGTTCTACACAGGGAATCGTTGAATCACCACGTGTAAGGTGATTGCAAGTGTAGAGGGTGTTCTACACGGATCCTTTGTAGCGGTGTTGTTCAAAGGTGTAATAGGTTTTTACCTCCACCTGAAGGAGGTTGAATAGTGAATTCGGGGATCCTCAAGGGGTAGCTTGAGGCGAGGACGTAGGCAGTGGGGCCGAACCTCGTTAACATACTGAGTTTGATTCTCTCTTACCCTTACTCTTTATATTTATTGCTATTTCGTATTTTGTTTATATTTGATATTGTATATTTGATTTATAATTGTTATTTTTTTTAAAAACAACTCAATTCACCCCCCCTCTTGTGTTAGTCATCTGGGCAACAATTGGTATCAGAGCTAAAGCTCTGTTATAAGATTAACTATCTTTTGAGTTAAGATCTTATGGCTAACATTGCAGCTTCATTTGGTGAAGGTCAATCTAGCAGTCGGCCTCCACTCTTTTGTGGAGACAATTATTCATTCTGGAAAGTTAGAATGAGAATATTCCTTCAGGCTCAAGGTCGAGAGATCTGGAAATGCATTGTAAATGGACCTTATATTCCAACAAAAGTGGTTGGTGGAGTAAAGGTCAAAAAGGAAGAAGAAGAGTTTGATCGTGAAGACGATAGACTTTATACTTTGAATTTAACTGCTATGAATTTATTATATAATGCTCTCAATGGTAATGAGTTTAATAGAGTAATGACTTGTGCTACGGCAAAAGAAATTTGGGATAACTTGGAAGTTACTTATGAAGGAACTTCTCAAGTTAAGGAATCAAAAATTTATATTCTTACTCATGAATATGAAATGTTTAAGATGAATGATGATGAATCTATTTCTAGCATGCACACTCGTTTTACTAACATCATAAACAGTTTGACAGCTCTTGGTAAAGTTTATTCCAAAGTGGAAATGGTAAGAAAAATTCTCAACTCTCTACCAAAACGTTGGGAATCAAAAGTGACAGCGATTCTTGAAGCTAGAGACCTCAAGAAGCTCGAAGTGAATGAACTCATCGGGTCACTTATCACCCATGAGTACACATTGAAAAGAGGAGAAGAAGAAGGAAAGCCAAAGAAGAGCTTGGCACTTAAAGCTGTTCCTCATGAAAGTGAAAGTGATGAAGATGAGGAAAATGACGATAAAGATGAAGAAGTTGCGATGATAACAAGAAGAATTCAGAGATTCTTAAAGAAAAATAAAACTCCTCCGAGGAAATCATTCAAAAAGTTTTCCAAGAAAGATTCAGGTAAAAATGATACTTTAATTTGTTATAAATGCAATAAGCCTGGTCATATCAAGCCAGATTGTCCCCTGCTAAAGAAAGATCGAAACAAAGGCAAGAAAGCAATGAAAGCTACATGGGATGATGATTCAAGTAGCTCAGATAGTGAAGCAAGCAATGAAGAATCAGCAAATCTCTGTCTTATGGCTAAAGATGATATTGAGGTAACAAATTTTGATAATATTGAAAATCCTTCATATGAAGAATTGCAAAATGTTTTAGAAGAGGTATATGAAGAATTTGAAAAATTGGGTATCAAATATACTGCTTTGAAAAAGAAAAATTCTTCTTTAACAAACGAAATTGATATTTTAAGAAAAGAAAATATTGTTTTGAAAGACGAAAATCTTGAGTTGAAGAAAAAGAAAACTGATTTAGAAAATATTGTTGAAAACTTTACGAATGGAAAAAGAAATTTTGAAAAACTTCTTGGTAGTCAAAGATGTGTTTTTGACAAGGCAGGCTTGGGATATATGCCAAAACAAAAGTTCAAACCTTATAAAAACTTCTTTGATAATCCTTCTACATCAAAGTCTAATATTCAAAATTCTTTTCATAATAAGTTTGTCAAAAAAGGATACTATTATAATCATTCAAGATTTTCATATATGTCACATGCTATTTGTAATTTTTGTAATAGAAATGGTCATAATTATCATACTTGTCCTATTAGAAGAAAACATACAATGACTATTAGGGCCATATGGGTACCTAAAAATCTTGTTTCTTCTAATACTAATAAATAAAGGACCCAAAGAACTTGGGTACCAAGAAAAATCATTTTAATTGTTTTTATAGGTATGCATGAAGTCCTCTACAAGCAAAAACAAATGGTTTTTAGATAGTGGATGTTCAAGACACATGACGGGAGACAAGACTAAGTTCTTTGATCTTAGATCTAAAGAAGAAGGACACGTGACATTTGGAGACAACTCGAAAGGGAAGATCGTGGGAATAGGTAAAATTGGTAATAAATCTTCTCTCATAATTGAAGATGTTCTACTTGTTGAAGGTCTAAAACATAATCTTTTGAGTATAAGTCAATTATGTGATAAAGGATTTACAGTTACTTTCAAAATGGATAAGTGCATTATTTTGAATGATCATGATTATAACATTTGTTTTACTGCCTTTAGAAGTAATAATGTTTATACAATCGATTTTGAAGAAATTACCTCACAAGATGCTATTTGTTTTTCAGTACAAAATGAAACTAATTGGTTATGGCATAGAAGACTAGGTCATGCCAACATGGAACTTATTTCCAAACTTTCAAAAAATGATCTTGTGAGAGGTTTACCAAAGGCAAATTTTCTTAAAGACAAAATTTGTGATGCATGCCAATTTGGTAAACAAACAAAAACTTCTTTTAAAACCAAGAAATATATTTCCACTACTAGACCACTGCAACTGATACACATGGATCTTTTTGGACCAAATAGAGTTGCAAGTCTAGGAGGAAAATATTATGCTTTTGTTATTGTTGATGATTTCTCTAGATATACTTGGGTCATCTTTCTTGCTCATAAAGATGAGGCACATAATGCTTTTACCAAGTTATGCAAGAGAATTCAAAATGAAAAGGGCTATACTATTTCAAGTATCCGAAGTGATAGGGGAAAAGAGTTTGTTAATAAAAATATTGAAACATTTTGTGATGAAAATGGTTTTGTGCATAATTTTTCTGCTCCTCGAACTCCTCAACAAAATGGGGTAGTAGAGAGGAAAAATAGATCTCTTCAAGAGATGGCAAGAACAATGCTTAATGAGAACAACTTGCCTAGTTATTTTTGGGCCGAAGCGGTAAGTACTGCATGTTATGTTATAAATAGAGTTATGTTAAGGTCTAAATTAGATAAAACCCCCTATGAGCTTTGGAATGAGAAAAAGCCCAACATTGGTTACTTTCATGTATTTGGATGCAAATGTTTTATTTTGAATGACAGGGATAATTTAGGCAAATTTGATGCAAAATCGGATGAAGGTATTTTTCTCGGGTATTCTACAAATAGTAAAGCTTATAGAGTATTCAATAAAAAGACTTTAACTGTACAAGAATCTATGCATGTAGTATTTGATGAATCTAATTCTCTACTCTCCAAGAAATCCATTGATGAAGAAACAGGAGGTATAAATAATACAGAAAGTCTCAATCTCAACAAAGAGAACACAATAGAGGAAGTCCAACATGGAGACATCAGGAAAGATCATCAAAATTTAATACGAGATGCAACCAAACAGTGGAAATTTGTGAAAGATCATCCAGTGGAACAAATTCTGGGAGAACCTTCACAAGGTGTAAGCACTCGATCATCTCTTAGAAATATTTGCAATCATACTGCTTTTTTATCTCAGATTGAACCTAAAAATATTGATGAAGCACTTCTTGATGAATCTTGGATTCTAGCTATGCAAGAAGAGCTTAATCAATTTGAAAGAAATGATGTTTGGACACTTGTTCCTAAACCCAAAAATCATACTATTATTGGAACAAAATGGGTTTTTAGAAACAAGAAAGATGAGTCCGGAGTCATTACTAGAAATAAGGCTCGACTTGTAGCCCAAGGTTACAATCAAGAAGAAGGAATTGATTATGATGAGACATATGCACCAGTCGCAAGATTAGAAGCTATTCGAATGCTACTTGCATATGCTTGTTATAAAGATTTCAAACTTTTTCAAATGGATGTTAAAAGTGCTTTCTTAAATGGTTTTATAAATGAAGAGGTATATGTTGAGCAACCTCCAGGTTTTGAAAATCATATTTCTCCAAATCATGTTTTCAAACTCACAAAAGCACTATATGGACTCAAACAAGCTCCTAGAGCGTGGTACGAGAGACTCAGTGGTTTCTTGATTAAAAAAGGTTTCTCAAGAGGAAAAATCGACACAACTCTTTTCATTAAATACGAAAATGATGATATTCTTTTGGTTCAGATTTATGTTGATGATATAATATTCGGTGCTACTAATGAAAATATGTGTCAAGTTTTTGCTAAGACTATGCAGGATGAATTTGAAATGAGCATGATGGGAGAACTTACATTCTTTCTCGGATTGCAAATTAAGCAAGTAAAAAGTGGGACATTCATCAATCAATCAAAATATATTAAGGAATTGCTGAAGAAGTTTGGGATGGAAGGTGCTAAGGAAACTGGAACACCAATGAGCCCATCTACTAAACTTGATAAAGATGAATCCGGTAAGACAGTTGACTCGAAAGTATATCGAGGTATGATTGGTAGCTTATTATATTTGACAGCCAGTAGACCAGATATTATGTTCAGTGTGTGTTTATGTGCACGTTTTCAATCATCTCCAAAAGAATCTCATTTAATTGCAGTTAAGCGCATTCTTAGATATCTTAGTGGTACAATTAACCTAGGGTTATGGTACCCTAAACACACATCTTTCGATCTAATCAGCTACACAGATGCAGATTATGCTGGTTGTAAAATAGATCGAAAAAGCACTAGTGGAGCATGTCACTTCTTAGGTCATGCATTAGTTTCCTGGTTTAGTAAAAAACAAAATTCTGTTGCACTATCTACTGCTGAGGCAGAATATGTTGCTGCGGGTAGTTGTTGTGCTCAAGTTCTTTACATGAAGCAACAACTTGAAGATTTTAAACTCATGTATAATCACATTCCAATCAAATGTGATAATACAAGTGCTATAAATCTTTCAAAAAACCCAATACAACATTCTAGAACTAAGCATATTGAAATAAGATATCATTTTCTTCGAGATCATGTGCAGAAAGGCGATATAGTACTAGAGTTCACAAACACACACGATCAGTTAGCAGATATATTCACAAAACCTTTACCAGAAGATAGATTATCTATGATTAGAAGAGAAATAGGTATGATGCATATTATGAATATCTCTTAAAAGACAGATCAAAGTTCATAAAAATAGATAGATTTTTCTTAAATACTTTTACATAAACTTGAGGTTCTTAGCCTCATGTTTGAGACGCTCATTCTCTTCATACAATATCATGTCATCCCTATTCATGGGAACTGGCAAGCGGAATGAAGAATCCAATAGAGATTTCAACTTTTTATTCTTCTGCCGAAGGATTCCTTCCCTTGTGTGAGACTCTTGAACAATTCGTTGAAGTACAACAATTTGTTCCTTAAGCTTTTCAACCTCATGGTTTTTTGCTTGAACCCGCTGGGAAAAAGCAACAATAGAGGATGAGTAGCGAGTCCCGAGACTCACCAAGTCGTAGATAGCATCGGAGTCTGACTTATTTGCCATACTATTATTTTCTTGCTGCAACATAGCACCAATGGCAGCTGCAGAAAGGACAGGAGGTTGAGATGTAGAAGAATGAGCCATTGAGAAAGGAATTGAAAACTTAAAGCGAGAATGTTGAAGGAATGCAGATGAGTTATAGAGATAAGAAGAAAACTTGATGCGGATTGGATGAACTTTAAGACTGTTTTTATAGAGATAGTATAAAGAACAAGACGAGCTATCATCCAAGTCAAAGAGCAATGTGTTTTTTCCCGATCAGTGAAAAAGACATTTTTTTTAGAAACTCGGAGCCTTCAATCTCGTTTGTCAACAACATCAGGCGATTTGTTTCTATCTTCAACCGCACTAAATTCATAGAGTTAGGCCTCGAGGCTTTGCAGGACTTGTCGGGTCACGGACGGCTCTCTTTTTCAACTATCTACAGTGTTTTTTAACGCACCGTTTTCTTCAGTCTATTTACTTGCTGTCGATCCTTTTTAATGATGCCAAAAGGGGGAGAAGTTTTAGACTAGAACATTAATATTGTTTAAATTGTTAAACTTGTTATATATGCTTGGAATTATATTTATTTTTTTTTTTTTGAAAAACTAACGCACATTCTCAGGGGGAGCTTAAGTATTAATACAGGCTTCAGGTTCTATCAAGTATTTGTCATCATCAAAAAGGGGGAGATTGTTAAACCTAAGGTTTCAAGTTTTGTGTAATTATATATTTACACATGGATTTTGATGATAACAAATGAATTCATAGAATAAAGGAGTCTCAAGCTCAAGTTATCTACACAATGGAGTCAAGCACATCAAGAAACCAAGCATGAGCAAGAAGGGAGCAAGTTCACATTAAAGTCATAGAATAATGTTGTAAATCTCTTTAAAATTCGAAATTAGGATTAAGGCTCAAAAATTAATATTTTATCATAAAGCATTAAAATACATTTTCCACATGTGCATGAATATTTTGAAAATTAAATTTGAAAATTTTGAAAGATAATTGATTGTCATCTTTCACATGTGCATGCCATGATTAAAGGGTTGAACTTTGAAAATATTAAAGATGATTGATTGTCATCTTTCACATGTGCATGTTTTATTTGAATATTTTCAAAAGTGATTGATGCTTTTCTTGACTTATGCAAAAGGAAGATGCCTTTGTTTGAAAATTTTGAAAAGTAAAGTGTGCTCCTTTTGTCATATGCAAAAAGTAAAAAGATTAGGTTTGAATTTTTGAAAAGTGAATGATGATGTCTTTGACATGTGAATCTTTTTAAATTTGAATATGAAGTCTCATATGCCTATAAATAGATCATTTGAGAGCTTCACATTTACAACACCAAGAGCATACAACATTCATTCAAAGCTTTCATTCTCTCTTCTCTAAGCATTGAGCCTTAACCCTTGTTCATTTTGAGAGATATAGTTTGTGCTTGTATTGTTCTTATTTCACTCATTGATGAGTGTTTTCTGATAACCTACCCACTATCAATTCTTGTAACAGTGAAAGGATGTGTATAACCCTTGTGCGTGTAGAAAGTGTTCTACACAGGGAATCGTTGAATCACCACGTGTAAGGTGATTGCAAGTATAGAGGGTGTTCTACACGGATCCTTTGTAGCGGTGTTGTTCAAAGGTGTAATAGGTTTCTATCTCCACCTGAATGAGGTTGAATAGTGAATTCGGGGATCCTCAATGGGTGGCTTGAGGTGAGGACGTAGGTAGTGGGGCCGAACTTCGTTAACATACTGAGTTTGCTTCTCTGTTACTCTTGCTCTTTATATTTATTTTTGTTTCATATTTTGTTTATATTTTATATTGTATATTTGATTTATAATTGTTATTTTTTTTAAATACAAATCAATTCACCCCCCCTCTTGTGTTAGTCATCTGGGCAACAGGGAGATCTATAGATATTCCCTTCACTAAAGCATACATAGATTGAGCTTTCTCAATTGTCAGCTCAGTATGTCTAGAGATGGGCCAAAGATTTGGCAGAACGACTTTGGCAAGGAACCTATATCCAGGGAGCATTTATTTCATAGGGAGTCTATGACTCTTTAGGGGCCATGCTATTGCGCCACATGACAAACAAATCTTTCATTTGGGCTTTTGATGGGGTCCCCATGCTCTTGTATGGAAAACCTAGGTTTTCCACACTAGGAAGTTCATACAACTCTCTAATGATCTCGGGAGTGATAATCATGTCAACTCCCCTAACAACAGATGTAATGAAATTGTTGTCAACACTTAGTAAAGCTTTGGCATAAAACTCCCTAACAATTTCAATATAGGGAGCAGGAGCTCCTTCAGTGATCTTCTCCCACCGTTTGCTAGCAAAAATATGGGCAATGCATTCAAATGCAAGATTATTCATATAATTTAAAGTTACCTCTCTTCTCCAAGTACATTCCTCTTGGAGAACATGGTTTTGTATGCAGTCCCAGCTTCCTCACTAATGAACTTGGGTGGTTTTGAGCCTTTGGAGGAAGGCTTCAAAGTGCTCCCTATCCCTTTTTAGGAGTTGATCCTTTGTCTACCACCTTGGACTTCTTTGGAGTTTTCTCATGTGAATCAGATTCTTCCTTACTGGAAGAATTGTTTGGAGGTGCCTTGTGATCAAATTTGGCTTTCTTTGCCATTGTTTCAACGAGATAAACCTTTGTGATCAAATTTGTTGTGACATTAACATGTTTTGACAAGATAAACCTTTGAGAGTCATTAATAGCGTCCACGCTGTGTCGATTGAATTTGGACAGGAATTGATATTGACAACATTTAGTTGAGTTTTTGTATCTAACTATTTAGACGCAAAAAACCGTTTTTGTTGTAGTGACATTGCCATTTTTTGTAGTATAGGGTAAGATTTGAAAGAAGAATGGTAGTTATTTGGTGGCATATATAAAAATCTCCATGGACTTTACACTTTAAAAGTGCCAATTTGGTCTATAGGAATTTTAGTTTTTGCTAAGGTATAGAATAAACAATAAAATCTATTTCTTCATATTAACTTAAACTTTTGCAACAGTGGTGATTTAACAAAATATCAAAGTAGGGGTTTTGAATTCTAACTTGAATACTTCACTCTATTCCATTTAAAATATATTACAAAGTGTTGGACCTATTTAGGAAGGGGGAGTTTTAACATATAAATAAAACTTCACTTAAGATTTACAATTATAGATCATTACAAGTAGCACTTCTTATAATCCATACATGAAAAAAAGAACATTTCCTATATTTGAAAGGATATAAAATACTAGAACTTGATGAGAGGTAGCACCCATTCATCGAGCTTCAAGCACGGAAACGGTAACATCGTTTAGAGAATATATAATTTTTCCATTGATAAATGCTGGCTTCTTAGAAGAATCTATAATTCTTCCATTGATAAACACTGGCTTGTTGGGTGAAGGAACATTTGCTTCATTTCCCAGCATGAACACAACTTCTAGCATGGTTGGCAGATGCACAGCTTGTTCTTGCACGCATAAAAGCCCAATTTGAATGCATCTCAAAACTTCATGAGCAAGATATGATGCCTCATCATCCAATGAAGAATCGACTATATCCAGGGCTTTACCTTTTGTCCATAGGTCCCATGCCTAGAGCAGAGAAGTGTTATCATAGAGTCAGTTTGTAAAAATGAATGGAGAAGTTTCACTGAAATATATATATATATATATAGTTTTCTTACATGTCCAATCAAGTTTAGGCAAGGGCTTCCAACATGAAAATGGTTATTTCTCTTGCCACTGATTATCTCTAGTACTAAGACACCATAGCTGAAGACATCTGATTTTGTAGAATACAATCTTTCCATTGCATACTCTGGTGACATGTATCCATTGCAATTCCATAAAACAAAAATAGTGATGCTTATTGTCCATTAATATCTACTTTTAGCATTTGCGCGCGCGCGCGCGCGCGAGAGCGAGAGAGAGAGAGAGTTACTATGTGCCAACAGGTCTATTTGTATTTGCATCAATTTGGTCCTCCCCAAACATTCTAGCTAAACCAAAATCTGAGATTTTTGGGTTCATTTTTGCATCTAGCAATACATTGCTTGCTTTTAGATCCCTGTGGATGATCTTCAGTCTAGAATCTTGGTGAAGATATAAGACTCCTCTAGCAATCCCAACAATAATTTCGAATCGCTTCCTCCAATCTAAAAGTTGTCTTCGTATTTCGTCTAAACCAAATATTGAAAACTTCCATTACAAATGCATGGTGAAAAGAGTTCTAGAAAATAGTATCGTTTTTTATTCTTAGCTTTAAACTATATTCCAATCCAAATGCAACAAAACCATTAGAAACTTTTGAAGTCAATATTGTACAAAAGATGTAGTCCCTGCTTTTGGACACGATTAAGATTGGGCATTTTAAGATTTAACCACCTTATTACTTCGTGTTTATCTCCAAATTGTTCTTTCACATATTACAGAGCAATAATTGTTAGGAGCTGGTCGGTGACAGAGATGATTCTAAATAAAGGAGAGACGAAATTTAACATGGTTCAGCAATTGCCTACGTCCACAGCTACTGTAACTTCACTATGAAATAATTTTTTGCAAAATCTCTCTCTGTAAACTCTCTCTGCTCATCCACTCTCACTTACTTCTTTGCACAGCACTACATGCAGCACACACTACCTATTTTCTCTCTACACTTGTCTTCCCTCACCTCAACTGAACTCTCTCCTATTTATAGGAGAAAGCAGCCTACAATTTTTTCGGTGCAGTGATTTACGCAAGAATCTGAGGTGTCTGCAAGTGGCGCCTAATATGCCAAAGAAAGAAACGTTGGACTTTTTCTTTTGTCTCCATCCGCAACAATCTCCCACTTGGAGACAAATGAGTCTACATATCTTCATAGCAACCATCACAGCAAATTCAAGTCATGCCTTTAAGTACAGAGGCCAACTAAAGCTACACACAGCTTCAGTTTGTCACCAGTAACTGCTTTTGTGAACATGTCTGCTGGGTTCTCTGTTCCTCGAATCTTCTCAAGTATCTGCTGTCCACTATCGAGAAGAGATAGGATAAAATGGTATCGCAACTGTATGTGTTTTGTTCTGGAATGAAAGGCTGGATTTTTTGCAAGAAAAATAGCACTGTGATTATCACTGTGCAGAATACCTTTTTCATTTTTCTTTCCCAATTCCTCCAAGAATGAATGCAACCAAACCATTTCCTTCCCCGCTTCAGTTATAGCAACGTATTCTGCTTCTGTAGTTGAGAGAGCAACAATCTTCTGTAACTTAGAAGCCCACGATACAGCTGTACCACCCAGCGTATACACAAATCCAGTAGTACTTTTTCTACTGTCAACGTCACCTGCTAAATCAGCATCTACATATCCCTGTAGCTTTAAACCTGCTTTTGTAAAGCATAGTGACGTATCTGAAGAGCCTTGTAGATATATCAAAATCCACTTGACTGCTTCCCAATGCTGCTTTCCTGGATTACTCATGTATCTGCTCACAGCTCCCACTGCTTGTGCAATATCTGGCCTTGTACAGACCATGGCGTACATAAGACTACCAATAGCAGATGCATAGGGTATTCCGTTCATGCATTCTTGCTCTTTCTCTGTCTTTGGCGACTGATCCTTAGTTAGTCGAAAGTGACTAGCTAAGGGTGTGCTCACTGGTTTTGCTTTGTCCATGTTAAACCTTCTGAGCACCTTCTTCACATACTCCTCCTGTGAGAGCTTAAGAGTATCATTAGCCTTGTCTCTAATAATTCTCATACCAAAGATTTGTTTTGCAGCACCCAAATCCTTCATCTCAAACTACTTTGACAACTGCTTCTTCAGTTTATTGATCTCCTCGATGCTTGACCCTGCAATGAGCATATCATCCACATACAACAGTAGGATAATATAAGAGTTGTCAAAATTCTTCATATAGCAACAATGGTCAGCCTGTAGTCTTGTAAATCCATTACTGCACATGAAGTTGTCAAACTTTCGGTGCCATTGTCGTGGAGCTTGTTTTAGGCCATACAAGCTCTTCTTCAGTTTGCAAACTAGATTCTCTTTCCCCTTCACTGAGAATCCTTGTGGCTGGTGCATATAGATGTCTTCCTCGAAATCACCATGAAGGAATGCAGTCTTCACATCTAACTGCTCAAGATGTAGATCCTCTGCAGCCACAACACCAGCCTGATCGTGGTCAATTTTACGACTGGGGAGAAAATGTCTGTGTAGTCGACACCTTCATTTTTTTGAAACCTCTTCACGACCATTCTGGATTTGTAGCACTTGCTACCATTGTGCTCTTCCTTAATTCTGTACACCCATTTGTTGTGCAAAGCCTTCTTGCCTTTTGGAAGCTTAGTTAGCTCCCATGTCTGATTTGACATCAGTGACTCCATCTCATCTCGCATGGCTTTCTCCCACTTGATCGAATCTTCAATTTGTAGAGCTTCATCATAACTTTCCGGTTCACCACTATCTGTTAGCAGGATGTAGCGTAGAGATGGTGAGAACCGCTGTGGTGGCTTGATCGTCCTTGAAGATCTTCGAATAACAGTGAGTGGTATACGTTGTTCGATCTGTGTATCATCATTCTCTTGATCCTTATTCTGATCAGTGTTGACTCGAGTAACATCAAAGTCAACAACCTTAGGTTTCTTTGGCTGCTCCTCAGGTTCAGCTTGTGACCTAGCTCTGTACAAAATCTGCTCATTGAAAATTACATTTATACTTCTGATGATTTTGCGATTTTTGCCATCCCAAAATCGATAGCCAAATTCTTCATCACCATAATCGTTGAAAAAACATTTTCTAGATTTGGCTTCTAACTTCTTACGATCAATAGAATCTATGTGAACATATGATACACAGCCAAAAACTTTCAAATGGGAAAGATTTACCTTCTTTCCGCTCCAGACTTCCTCTGGTAGATCAAACTTTAAGGGAACTGAAGGTCCCTGGTTAATCAAATAGGCTGCAGTGTTAACTGCATCAGCCCAAAAACATTCAGGCAATCCTGAATTCAGCCTCATGCTTCTGGCACGTTCGTTGAGAATTCTGTTCATGCGTTCAGCTACGCCATTCTACTGCGGTGTCCCGGGAATAGTCTTCAGAAATCTAATCCCATTTACAGCATAGAATTCTTTGAAACCTCCGTCGATGTACTCTCCGTCATTGTCTGACCTCAGACATTTCAACTTCAAGCTTGTTTCATTTTCAACCATGGCTCTCCACTTCTTGAAAGTGTCAAATGTGTCATATTTATTTTTCAAAAAATAAACCCATACTTTCCTGCTTGAGTCATCAATAAAGGAAACATAGTACCGTGATCCTCCAAGAGAAGCGACTGAGGATGGCCCCCACAAATCTGTGTGCACCAACTCAAACTTTGTAGACTTCGGAGTTCTGCCATTTTTTAAGAAACTAACCTTTTTCTGCTTCCCAAAAATGCAACCTTCACACATGTCGAAATCAGTTGATTCCAACTTTGGTAACTTCTCCTTGGATAATAGTACTTTCATTCCTTTCTCACTCATGTGACCAAGCCTTTGATGCCATAGGTTAGCATTTGCGTCAGCAATTGCAACAGTATCTCTAATGCTTGAAGTCATGTATAGAGTACCTGTTTTTGTGCCTCAAGCTACTACCATAGCTCCTTTTGTTATCTTCCACATGCCACCAGTAGATAGTATCGAATGCCCATCAGCATCAAGTTGTCCTACAGAAATCAGGTTCTTCATGAGTTTGGGAACATGTGGCACCTTCTGTAGCAACCATGCACTTCCATTGGGCAGATTGATTCGTACATCTCCCATGCCTTCAATTTCCAACGCTTCACCATCTGCTAAGTGCACATTCCCGAAATCACCAGTGACATAATTCTGCATGATTTCTCGGTGTGCTGTAGTGTGGAATGAGGCTCTTGAATCTAGCACCCAAGATTCAATTTGGTTGTCGACTGAAAGGAGTAAGGCATTTTGGAGGTCTTCTGTTGTGGCATTAGCAGAGACATGCTCATTCTTCTTCTTTTCTTCCTTGCAATTATTTCTGAAGTGGCCAATCTTGCCACAATTCCAGCACTGTACTTGTTTTCCGGACCTAGATTTACTTCTTCCTCTTCGGGACTTTGACTTGCCCTGATTTGAACTTCTACTAGCTCCTCTACCTCTCGTCTCGAGGTTTAAGGCAGAACTGGAAGTTGATGCTTCTCCTGTATCTCTTCTGCGAACTTCCTCGCTAAGAATATGGTCCTGGATATCTTGATACTTCATCTTTGTTTTGCCATAAGAATTGCTAACAGCTGTTCTCATGGCCTCCCAGCTTTTTGGCAATTGAGCCAGAGCAATCAGTGCACGTACTTCATCATCAAATTCAATCCCCACTGAAGCTAATTGATTGATGATGGTGTTGAACTCATTCAGATGCTGAATGACTGGAGTTCTTTCTGCCATTCTCAAGTAGAATAGCTTGTACATCAAATGCACTTTGTTATTGGCTGATGGCTGCTCATACATGTCTGATAGAGCCTTCATCAAATCTGCTGTGGTCTTTTCCTTTCCCACATTGTGTGCAACTGATCTTGATAGTGTTAGTCGAATGACTCCCAACACTTGTCTATCAAGAAAACTCCAATCTTCATAGCTCATGTCATCTAGCTTTCTTCATAGGAGTGAAAGATGTAGTTTCTTCCCATAGAAATAATCCTCTATCTGCATTCTCCAGTAGGCAAAGTCTGAACCGTCAAATTTCTCGATACCAGCACCTTTAGCTTCTTCTCCAGCCATAAATTTACAAATGAGTTCAAATTTGAACAAAAAAAGATCACCGTTGCGTCCGAAACACTCGAATTAGCTGGAAACGAGTCCGGAATCGTCAAAATTGGATCAAAATTGAGTTTAAACAGGCCAAAACAGTTTCAGCCAACTCTGCGACAAGTGGCAGGATGACGTCGGCTCGGCTCAGGAACACGGCTCGGCTCTGCTCAGGAGCGTGAGATGCACGCGCGCGCAGCTGTGCGACTGGGGCGTGTGGACAACACGCGCTAATGACCTGTGCGGCGCGTGGGAGCGCTTGGGGAGAGTAGACGACATGCGCTTGATGCTCTAGGGCGCGTGGGGGCACGTGCAGTGTGTGGGCCTCATGCGTCGTCTTCCTTGGGGCGGGTGAGGGCGCGTGTCTGCGCGTGGCACGTGGTGCTCAGTCATCTTCAACCTCCAGATGCGCGTGGAGCGCTTGGATCGACGCTCCGATCTTCTACCGGCGAGTGCGGGCTACTCCGACCTCCGTTTTCAATTCCGTTTGCGGCAACGGATTCGTCTCGACGGAAGCAACACCCTGGAGTGGTCAAAATTTAATTTTGATCACTTTGACTTCTGGACAGCTCAAACCAAGAGCTCTGATACCAGTTGTTAGGAGCTGGTCGGTGACAGAGATGATTCTAAATAAAGAAGAGACGAAATTTAACGTGGTTCGGCAATTGCCTACGTCCACAGCTGCTGTAACTTCACTATGAAACATTTTTTTGCAAAATCTCTCTCTGTAAACTCTCTCTGCTCATCCACTCTCACTTACGTCTCTGCACAGCACTACACGCAGCACACACTACCTATTTTCTCTCTGCACTTGTCTTCCCTCACCTCAACTGAGCTCTCTCCTATTTATAGGAGAAAGCAGCCTACAATTTTTTCGGTGTAGTAATTTACGCAAGAATCTGAGGTGTCTGCAAGTGGCGCCTAATATGCCAAAGAAAGAAACGGTAGACCTTTTCTTTTGTCTCCATCCGCAACAATAATAAATGGTACTTGAAAGCGATTGAAGAGAAGTCATACCAAAGATGAAAAAGTCTAGGCTTTTGTTTGGCATGTATTCATAGATCAACATCCTCTCTTCTTTATGAATACAACAACCAAAAAGCCTAACAAGATTCCTTTGCTGTAGTTTTGCTATTAGCATAACTTCGTTCCTAAATTCTTCTGTGCCTTGTCTTGAACTTTTTGAGAGTGTTTTTACAGCTATTTCTTGTCCATTGGCTAGCTGACCCTGCGTTTAGAAACGAGACTTGAATAGATTATGATATCATTATGAGAATTTCTGTTAATACTTATCAAAGTTTGATACTAGCTTCTCCACCTCAAACTTATGCCATGTGTATAAGATTCCCAGTATGTATTGATATTCTCCTATTGGGGAACAAGTGGTCATTCATGTACTAAAAGCAGAAGTTTTAAACTCGAATCCCGATTTTGCAATGAGAGACGCGTACCTTGTAGACTGGGCCAAAACCGCTTGTCCAGGCCTATTAGCAGGGGAGAAGTTGTCTGTGGCAGAAACAACGGTGCATAGTTCAAAAAATGGTAATTCTGGTTTTCCTCTTCTTTCATCAAAATTTTGAGAATCTTGAAAGGGTATCGAACTGGCATCGTTGAACAACATGGATTGGTTGGCCCTCCCTGTTCAATAATCATGCATGCAGGATACAAAACAGAAGAATATTCTATCGTTCTTAGATTATAAATTGATCATAACCATGCATAACAATTGATCATAATTACGAAGATGCATCTTGAGATGAAAAAACAAAATTGTATAGGAAAATAAAAAAAGAAATACGATAAATAAAAAAGAGAAAAAAAGAAGAAGTCTGGTACCTTTTCTCTTGCTCTTTATTACCAAATGCACAAAGAGGAAAATGAGAAATGAAGTAACAAGCATGCCCACCACCGTGATTGCCAGCCTTCTCTTACTAGCAAAGAACCCTTCTGGCTTCCTTGCAAGGTAAAGACCTGAAATTATGGAAAATAATTTCTTTAAGTTCTTGTCTAGCTTGAAGGCCTTAAGCCGAAGAAAAGAAAACATACGAAGTAACTTTAAGTTCTTGGCCCCCATCCGAAGACGCTCTCAAATTCGGATAAAAATTTAATCAATACCTAACTCAAATGCATCCGCACGTACGTACAAATTTTGGCCCCCATCCATAAACACTCTTGTATCAATCAGATCACCATTCCAGCTCATGCAGAGTCCCGATTCCTCAAACTCATCTACACTTGCATACGCGGTGCAGGAACAATTCTGTAGGCACAATTGCCTACACGCTTCCATACTCAGACCAGTCTTAACACGAGCTGCTGAAGTATCCGGAACCTTCAGATTGGGAACCTTTATAAACCCTTCGCCGCTCCGGCACATGGATGCCACCCCACCCTTCCTCGCGCACCCGCCTGATGCATTTCTCTGAAACCTCGGCAAACAGCTGCACTCGAACCCTTTACCAAGGCTAGAACTAGTGCATTTCCCAAAAGCACCACACTTTCCGTAACTGTCACACGGGTCAAAAGGTACCGGACCCTGCGTACGCCATTGAAGGCCTCCCTCGTAAACAGAACGTTCAAGGAAACCAGACTCGTTTACCACTATTCTTGACAGCACTGGGGAGGTGACATTCCAAATAGAGGTCGTCTCGTTCTCGTTGTCCACAAAACTGAGATTGAAGAGCCTACTGCGCTCCACTGTCGGGACTCCATTCCATCCATGGCCATTCCAATGACCAGAGCGCCACCGTGGATCCTTACCCTTGTACAAGAAGAACTGAGGGGAGCCATTACTGTTTATCTTATACGACCAGTTTCCAGTTCCAGGGTCGTCTTCGGACTTCCAAGATGTTAGGACCCGGTTCAGGCCAGTTCTTCGGTCCAGCCCAAGTTTCATGTTAGGAAGCGAGGTATCCGTTGGATAGTCGAAGCTTTGCCATAGTACTATCTTTCTATCATCATCATGTGTCAAGATTAGATTTCCTGAATCCAAGAGCAGACCGATGGTACTAATATTGTTCCTCGATTTGGAGACAATACCTGTGGAGCAGATGTGTTGGGTCTGATCTTTGACACGGAGTACTAGGTTTCCATGAACATCGATTGAGAGAACTCCAGAGTTATTGTTAATAGGACTGTCTCTGTTTGCTACCCATACCACGGTCTCATTTCCCGGAGGACTGTAATACCAAATTCCGACGTAACGGTGGGTAGACTTGCCGGGACTAAAGAAACCAAGCACAAAGGTGCACACCGGAGAAGGAAGTGTAGCAACATATGCACAAAGAGAAACAGAAACCATTTTACAAAATGCATGATCATGGACAATACTGAGGTTGCAGATTCTGTCAATAATAGTTTACATATTGTGTCTTGTTTCGATTGTGATGAATTTATATAGAGAACGATAAATGATATTATAATTGTAAAGTGTGTAAGGATGTATAATTTTTTTTTTAAATGAATAAATATAGGATTCACATAAATAAATTAATTTTTTAAAATAATTACATGACACTTATTCATTCTATAATTGTAGTACAACCATATATTAGTCATACATACGCGTGTGTGTGGATGATCACCGTTTATTTTGGTATGAATAATTCTTAATTAATGTATCAACCTACTCCCCCTTGACCATTCTAGAGTTTAGGAAAATATCAGAATTCTGCCCATATAAATATGTAACATTTATATTAAAGAAGAGTACTTATACGGGCAAGAGATTTCTTTTCTTTTCATTTTTTTGAAGCAAAAGATTTCTATATGTTCAGATCATGAGCTATATCTTACATGCATGTCGTCATGTATCTTTTTATCGTTAATGACATGTATAGGTTATGTAATCATTAAGGAAAATGCTTAACTTGTACAAATTTTGATATGAAAAAGAGTTACAAAATTCATGTAATTGGTAATTCAGATTACAACTTACCTCTCAACTCTGCACATCACTATTTATTACAAATTCATGAAGAGTCGACTATTTGTTACAAATAGTGACAAATCAACGCCGGTATGACTTGCTTTTTTTAATAGTGACACGCGCGTCAACACCAATTTGTAAAGCCTATGCATCTCCCACACGTTTGGCATTAATTAATAGAGCATATATATATATAGTGATCATCAAGTACTTTGAACAACACTAGCTAGATTTGTTTTAATTGGTTCTCAATTAGTAATGAAGCTTAATTCATTAACTCATCATGGAAGTATATTATATATATATATATATTCATAATTTTATAGTTGTTTTGTCTAAATTATGAATTATGAATTTATAAAAATAAAATTCACCAATCTTATATTTGTAATATATCATGCATACATGATTTTATTTCTCACAAACTAGACTCCTGCATACACACACATATATATTCATGAGTCAGTCATGTATCGACCAATTAGAATGTAAAGGTTGTTGGCTGGTATTATTTGACTTTCTTTCTAATTTTGATAACATCAATTTCTAATCACATTTATAACTGCGGCCAAATTTCATAGGACTGGGATTTTTCGCGCATTATGATTGGTGAGAGATAGACCATTGATCTACAGTATTTAATGGTGTCCGTAGAAAATATGAATTCAACCTTACATATATAGGGTCTACATCTTATATATATATATATACTAGTAGTTGGGCAACGTCCAAGGGACGTTCACGGTCAGTGTATAGAAATATTATTTTTAAGAATTAATATTATTTTTATTAAGGAAATTTTTTTTATTAATAATGTAATGCTTTTAAAATATATATATAATTTATAACATTAAATAGTAAGATAGACTTAAATTTGTTTTAAAGCATTTAGAATTAAAATCTTATTATTTACTATTGCATGTGCTCTTGGGTACGGCTGGAAACAACAAATACATGAAAAAAAAAACTTTGAACCAAAACTATACAGTGTAGAAGACAAACTGTTAACAAAAAAACAACGTACAAAGAGTGTTTTCTTAGTTTAATAAAGCGATTATTTTTAGAAAGTAATATAATTTTTATAAAAAAATAAAATACTAAGGTTTTTATAAGATATTATTATTTGATTTTAATGTTTCATAATGAATTTAAATTGATAAATAAATAATATTTTATTGGAATAATTATATTCGTAAATGTAATTGGTAAGTAGATTTAAAGTTAATTATTTTATATTTCTCTTTGTTTATATAAAGAATGAATAAAAATTTTAAATCACATATATAAATTATAATTTATATAAAATATCATATATATAATAGAATATAGAATATATATTTATATAGTTATATATCTAATAGAATATATATATATTTCTAATATACCTTCTAAATAAATGGTCATCAATGCATGGGTTCTAGGATCGATGCATGCTGCATAGATTTTGATAACTATGAATTTATTCATAAGTGATTGGGGAGAGAGATTAAAAAAATAAGAACTTTTATTAAGAGAGAGAGAGCCACTTTAATTTATTCATGTAACTAACAACGTTAATTTTAACAGTAAAACAACAAAAACCGTTAAACCAATAAAATTCCGTCAGATAGCCACTTTATATATATAAAGATATATATATTTTTTTATAACAAGCCAATAATTCATTCGCATCAAAAGTGTCCTTACAAATAGAATTTTTGTCAAGCCAAATGGCTTAACTTACAAAAGAAGGACATGAATCCCACCACATCACAATGTCATCAATCTCCTTAGCATATCTAGCCAACTGGTGGGCAGCGCCATTGCCCAATCGATTAACATGCTGAAGTCTTGCTTCTTGAAAACCATGCATAAGCCTACGAATATCTTGTAGGATAAAATCAAAATCAGTTAGAATCTCAGAATTTTCATTCAAATTGTTGACAAATATCAAAGAATCAGATTCTAACACAACTTTTGGAACACCCCATTGAGCACACAGCTGCAGTCCTCTCAACAAAGCAATAGCCTCAATAAACTCAGAAGAGGAAACTTCCCTTTCCACTTTACTAATAGCTGCTACAACATCCCCATTATGATCTCTCAAAATCACTCCAACCCCAGTAGAAAAATTATAAGAAAAAGTAGCCCCATCAACATTTAATTTCAAGTATCCTGATGGAGGGGGATTCCAACACACAACTTTAGTAATCTTCTTATCAAACATAGTAAAAACCTGCACATCTTTATACTCTTGCTGTAAAGAAAGAGCTTGATTAACAACAATATTAGTATGCATTGAAACATCTTCATAAATAAATTTATTCCTTCTATTCTAGAGTTCGCAAGCAAGTACTAGAAATCTCCAACAAGTCATTTGAACCTTTATCTCGAGCCAAGTTTGCCAATTCCCAAAAAGAGAAATTAGAACTGACCTCACCCAGATTAGAACAATATTCCACCCACACATCTCTCACATCAGGACAATAAAATAAGGCATGGGTAGCATCTTCACTACAATTACCACACATTACACATTTATCATCCTCTAGCACATGTTTTTTCTTTAAATTCATGAAAGTTGGTAGTTTTTCGTGACAGACCCTCCATGGTAAGATCTTAATTTTTTTCGGGAGTTTCAGATGCCATAAACATTTCCAGAAAACTAATTCTGTTCTCTCCCTTGAATGTTGCCCCTTTTCTTGAGATAGATTCTGCTGGAGCACTCTATAAGCATTCTTAACTGAATATATGCCATTTTTCTCATGAACCCAAAACACAGAATCTTCTGAATTTATAGAAAAATTCAATTGCAGAATTATTTGAACCACATTTAGATTGAATAGAGCTCTTAAAACTGGAATATTCCACCAACCCGTATGCTCATCTATTAATGAATGGACTTTTAGATCTTCATCAATCTCTGTATGACTGAAATTTAAATCATAATTTGGAATCCACGGATCTTTAAACACTTTAATAGATTTACCATTCCCCACTCTGCACCTACAGCCTCTTTTCAAACCTTTAAGAGCTTCCCAAATTCCTTTCCAAACATATGATGAATTAAAATGTGTTTTGGCTTCAAACAAACTTGTGTTAGGGAAATATTTGGCTTTAAAAATACGATGCACTAAAGAATCCTCATTTCTTATCTATGCCTCAATGGATATCAACCATCGTCTGCCACGTACAAACATTAACTTCAAATCACCATCTTAATTAAAACAATCTTGTCATCTCCGGTAAGCGGTATACCTTGGTGGATGGTCCAAGACCTTATTATAAGGGACATGCCACCTTAATTGAAACTCATTAATCATGCACACCTACGAGGTTAGCCCAGATCAGGACAGATCATTCTCATTCTTGTGAGCGGCTCTAATCTTCTTGTCATCTTCATCGTTTGTGGACAACATTTCCTTTCTTCTTATTAAGCCATCTCAACTGTTCCTAAAAAAAAAAAAAATTCGTCTTCTAATCTTGTTCTTTTAATTCTCAAAACCAACCTACATCTTTTGTTCTCTCATACTGATGATGTTATCAATTTCCTGTCTCTTGCACTACTCTTTCATGCATTTGATCTCTGCCCAAATTAGTTCATTTTCTCTTTTCACGGAGAAATCACTATTGGCAACAGAAGTGCATATGATATCTGTCCTAGATTTCAAATCAAATTGTTCTCTACATTGGCATAAAAAATTGCTTTTTGCACTTGGATTTATTCCTGTTCTATATACTTATAAGCTAATTTGATGCCCTAACTCTGCACTCACTTTCAATCTTCTCAAAGTTAGTAAAATTCTCTTTGTGCATTAAATTAGGTATATATATTTCAGCACCTTCCAATATTTAGGCCATGCACACGTAATAGGGGTGTCAGATTTTGGTTCAAACCGGAAAACCAAACTAGACCCGACCGATATGGTCATCAATTATCGATTTCGGTCCTAGTAGATAGAAGATTTCAGGAATTGGTCTAATCCCAAGTTGGGATTTTTTCACCCCAGATAGAATTATAAATGTAATGCTCTGGTCCTGGCAGTCTAAAGAGTTAGTTCTTATTACTTAATGTCAACTCCAATATCACAACTATAAAATCCAAAAACCTCCATTAAATATTAATTCATTTACTCAACCCAAATATCCATGTTCTTTCATACAGACAACAAAGAAAATATCAAAAATTAAATTAAAAACTCCCCAAAAATTCAAAAATATCCTTAACTCAACATATCAAAATAGTTTACTAACACTGACTCTCAAATAAGTACTTGTACCCTCGGTCACTTATTCCTTTACGATCATCAACCTCTCTAACACTAGCTATTCTGGCTCTCCTACTGAACCATCAAGATTATCTGAAAAATGTTGTAGAGATAAGGGAGTGAGTTATCGAGTTATCAACAACTCAGTAAGTAGAGAACATATACTAATGTACAAACATGAGCATTTACAGGGTTTAGAATGCAGAACAAAATATTTTTACTTACAGAATGCAGAATTAGGACATGTTAGTGAATGTTTCAGAAAATATTCTTATTCAAAGTTCCCTTGACATAGCATAACTAAACATCTTCATCTTATCATATCATATCAGAACAAAGACAATGTTCAACCTTAGTGGCAGGGTAGTGCAAGCTCTGGTAGCTAACCGAGCAGAAAAAGAATGTGAATTTTCCTCTCATTTATTCTCGAAACCCCGACTGTGCATATAGGAAAAACCATGTAGAAAACCGCTTTGCTTTCAAAGTGAGTGCATTGGAAACGGAAAAGTTTGTACAAACCCGAACAGAGGTTGCAATTTTACACGCTTGGTAAGGTTAGAATGGAACAGAAATAGAAACAGAATGTCATGTCAAAAGTGTTCAAAAATCACATCATATCATATCAGAGTAGAGAACATCTTCAGAATAGAACAGAATCAGATCATAAAAAAATAATTTATGTACAAAATTTCATATTCACTCTCTTTCGCATAGTTCAAAAACAAAATGCCAACATAGCTTATGTCTGCACCAATCATGCTAGAAAATACTTTATTCTTATATAGAATTTCACGTGTAATGTAGAACAAGTAACTAACATTGTTTCATAATTCTTTTCATAACAAAACATGCATATTTTTCAAAGCCAACCACGTTTCATTTCTTTTATGCAAAGTCTAACATGGGAATCTCACTTACCTGGATTTCTTAACTTTTCAGAGTTTTTCCACAATGGTGCCAAACGAATATTAATCATCACCTATAGAAAATCATATAACTTGAAAAATTATCCAATTGAACACATAACTTGTAATCGCACCTGAAATACTCAAATTGCCTATTTTAATTTCTCAAACACCTAAATTTCTCTTAACCCAAAAGTTTCATTACTTTTTAAATTCATCAATATCCACTTAATAGAATTCACTAGAATAGTTTTGTAAAAAAATTATAACCTTGCCCAAACTAAATTTAAAACACAAATTCATTATAAACCCAAACATAGTCCTTGAAAATGCTAGTCAAAAGGCCCACTTAAAACAAGTCCAGTTTAACCAAATTATACCTAGCCCCAAGAAGAACAACACCCCATGAACAACACTATCCATACACTCGGTTATAACTTTAGAATAAAAGGGCATCAAAGTAATTTAACACCTAAGTTCTACCATTTGTACATTGCTAGGTTTACTAAAACATCAACATAAAACCTACATCACGGCAAACTACATGAAAGAAATAAAATCGTATGGGCGGCTCAAAACATACCCAAGAAATAATAAGGAGCTAGTGGCACCATGTGAGAGGTGAGGCAGAGCTCGACTGGGTGGCATACGATGATGAATCTCAATAGCAATACAGTGGATCGGTGGCTGAATAATAGAGAGAGGGAGAGAGATGAGAGAGAGAGAAAGAGACAGAGAGTGAGAATGTGGAAGGGACTTGGTGTGGCTTACCGAGAGGCAAACAGCTGGAGTGACACACAGTCTTTAGAGGTAGCTTCCGTGCAGGTGGAGACAATGTGGAGGTGATTCTCAAGAAATAAAAAGCAAAGAAATGAACAACAAGCAAGGAGGGCATGAGGACACTAAACATTAAAGCTGTAACTCGCAAAGGAGTGCCTGCAGCAACCAAAGTAGGCTTGCAACAACCTGCAACACTCAAGGAAAGCATGTAGCTAAAACAGTAAATAAAGTATGCTGCAATACACAAACTGAAGAGAGCAGCGGAAAGGAGAAAGTGTTGGCACAGAAACACAAAACATCAATTAAAGGAATACATGACTGCACACAAAGGGTCTCGATGCATAAAGCACTCGATACACCATGCTGTCCAAAAAGCTGAGATTTAGTATCTGTAATTCGGTAGCAGAATAGAAAGATGAATTTTAGAAGTTTTCTTTTTCTTTTCAGTTTTTGTAATAGTATATATAAGTGTTTCTTGTATCATAAATTTCAATTAAGGAGAGAAGAGTTTCTCCTCATCACTTGTTCATTTAATATTTTAGTTTCTATTTTCTGTTTTAACAGAGCAGGTGTTCAATCCTACTTTGTTTACTTAAAGCTTGTAAACAGAACTTAACTCATAAGTCATGACCTCCTCCTCTTCTTCTTCTCTTTCTTCCCTCGAGGACCCAAATGGTCCCTTCTTTTTAGATCACAGTGACAATGCCAATATTGTCATTGTTTCACCACCATTAACTGGTTCAAATTATATTTCTTGGAGTAGATAATTTATGCTCTCCATTTCCATCAAGAAAAAATCATGATTTCTAGATGGCTCCATCACCACTCCTGACTTGACTGATTCTTCCTATGTTTCATGGCTAAGATGAAATAACATACTACTTGCATGGATTCTAAATTTTGTCTCAAAGGACATTGCATCTAATGTCTTTTTCATGACTTCAGCTAAGCAGGCTTGGGACAAGCTCAAGGAATGCTTTGCACAACCTGATGAAGCTCGAATCTATCACCTCCAACACAAGCTTAGTGGCATTGTGCAAGAATACCTCTAAGTAAGTGATTATTTCACTTAGCTTAATGCCATTTGGGAAGAACTACTTAGCTATAGGCCTCTTCCATGCTGTTCTTGTGGTAAATGTACCTGTGATGCCTTAAAAAAATGTTGGCAAAGTCCAACAATGAGACTATGTGTTTAAGTTTTTAATGGGTTTGACTGACAACTATGATACTCTAAAGGGACAAATCATTCTCCTAAGTCCTTTGCCTTCATTGGATAAGTCCTTTTCACTTATTTTGCAAGATGAAAAGCAAAGGCAAGCAAGAAACACAGGCTTTCCTACTTCAGAACCTTCTGCCTTACTTGCCTACTGGAACTTCCCAAAGAAAAAGGATAAGTCAGAATTGGTTTGTAACCACTGTGGTAAGGTTTGGCACACGGAAGATAAATGCTATAGATTGGTGGGATTTCCACCAAACTTCAAATTTACCAAAACGAAAGGAACCTCTGCTACACCTTATTTTGCAAATCAAGTCAATGCTTAGGCTGCTAGTTCACCTCATGAAGTGCCTACTCCAAGTGTTTCTCAGTTGAAACTCTCTCAGCCACAAGCACAACATCTCATGCATCTTGTCAGTACTCAATTTTCGCAACTAAACTTGGGACAAGACAAACCTGTACTGCCTACTCCTACTGCAACCTCTGAACTAAGCTCATCAACCATTTCTTTTTCAAACCTTGCAGGTAACCACCATTGTCTCTCCTCCCTTTTCACTCTAAAACACAATTGAATATGTTGGCAATTATAAGACACCATGGATCATGGATACAGGAGCCACTGATCACATGGTGTGCTCTACTTCATACCTTGACGAACTTTCTCCTTGCACACAAACCTTTGTGCAACTCCCAAATGGCACAAAGGCTCAAGTCACACACATTGGGACTATCAAGCTATCAGACTCCTTGATACTGACTAATGTCCTTTGTGTGCCCTCATTCACATTCAATCTCATATCAGTTAGCAAACTCACTCAAAAACTAGATACTTTTTTGATCTTCTCAAATAATCTTTATGTCATTCAGGTCCTCTCTACATGGATGATGATGGACTTGCTAAGGTCCATAATGGCCTTTAATCAAGCTCAAGTCAACCAAGTAGCCGTGCAACAAGATTTTGATATATGGCATTTTAGATTAGGACACTTATCCTCACCAAGAATGAATTTAATTCATTCTCTTGTTCCTAATGTAAAATCCAAAGACTTGACATGTTGTAAGATCTGCCCTTTGGCTAAGCAAAAACACCTTCCTTTTTCCTTTAAGTGTATCCACTAGTTCTTTCCCTTTTGACTTAATCCACTGTGATATATGTTGCCCATATTCTCAAGCATCAATTCAGGGTTTTCATTACTTCTGAACTATTGTGGATGATTATTCAAGAATCACATGGGTTTTCTTAATGAAACTAAAGTCAGGCACAAGGTCTATTCTACAATCATTCTTCCAACTAATTCAAACTCAGCTCAATATCAAGGTCAAGAAAATCAGAACTGATAATGGCATTGAATTCGACATGAGGGATTTTTATAAAGAAAATGGCATCATTCACCAAAAATCATGCGTGTATACCCCTCAACTAAATGGTGTCGTTGAGAGGAAACACCAACACCTCTTGAATGTTGCCAAGTCACTGCTTTTTCAAGCTAGACTTCCTATTTCTTTTTGGGGAGATGCCATCTTGACTGCAGCTTATATCATCAATAGGCTCCCCACTCCTCTGCTTTCACATAAAACTCCCTATGAGAAGCACTTTGAATCACCTCCTTTCTATGATCACCTTTGGGTCCTTGGCTGCCTAAGCTATGCTAGCACTTCTAAACACCAAAGAACCAAGTTTGAACCTCGAGCTAAGCCATGCTTTTTTTGGGATAGCCTGCAAACATCAAAGGCTATAACACGTGGCTGAGAGCACAAGTATGACACTAGGCCTTCGTCACGCAGGTGGCTGAGAGCACAACACGTGCTCTATTTTGGTTGCTAAAAGCAGAGGTTTGAAGGGCAGTGGCTAGCACACTGTGGGGTATAAAAACTATGTTTTGAGTGGTTGGAATAGAGGAGTAGTGGGTTGGTGGCTCAAGAGTTGGTTGGGTGGTGATGAAGATGGTTGTTGCTTGAATGTGGAACTGGGCAATGATGTCGGTTTTAAGTGGAGGGCAGCTATGTGGAGGGGTGCTTCACTGAAGCTTTGTAGGTTGGAGTGGTGCTTGAAGATGGGAGCATGATGCATGAAAGGGAAGGCTTCAAAGGAGGTTTGCGGCTTGGAGTTTTCCTATCATATAGGAGGGATTTTATGGAAACTCAAGGTTGCGGCAACTTCTGCATGTAGGCAAGAATACATGCATGTATTTATAGAGGAGATTGGAAAAACCTTAGAGGAAAACAAAAAGGAGGATGAAACGTGCATGCAGAGGAAACAAACGTAATGAAGCCTTACATGCAGTGAAGAATGGACGTGAAACGTGATCAAAACTGTGCATGAAGGGGAGTCTAGCAATGGATCTCACGGCTTGGGTTTTTTCCTGAATTTTGGGTCCTGGTTCAACTTCTAAAATAATTTAAATTGTCCCACAAATTTATCAGCCTAAAAAGAAAACTCCACCTAATCCAAAAATAAAATTTGGGCCCATAGTCCACAAAACAAAATACTTGTTAATCACAAGGGGGCTCAGGGCTAGGCTCGTGTGTTACAATAAATATATATATTTTTAAATATTTTAGTTTATAAATTATATATATTATTTTATATAGTAGTTCATGTATAAGTGAATTACATAATTTTCGTCTGACCTATTACCATTGACAATATAAAATGTTAAATATATAATTATTAGCATGCTATCAATGAACTAATATATTATAAATCATGATAAGTGATAAATTCATAATATTATTGTATGCAAAGATACATACTGTAGTATCTACACCTAATCAAAGTAATTAAGTAAATTTTTTGTATGATACCTAATGATATGAACCCACGGTAATAAAATCCTTTGAACTCACAATCAATTTGAAGACCCATCCAAGAAAGCCAAGATCAAGTCAATGGAAGAACCTAGACCTGTTGAGGAACTCGTTTCAAGAACTTAGATTATATAAAAATCTAGACTCGTTGAAGAACCTGTCTCAAGAACCCAAATTACAAAGGAAGAACACCATAAAAGTTGTGATTTACCTTTAATAAGTTCAAAAATTCATTCAAAAACAAGAGGAGATAAACTCAACTCACAATAAAAATAATTCATAAAATTTCATAAGTTTCTTAAAATGAGACTACAAAGGGTATTTAAACCAAAACCTAATTAAAACCCTAAGCCAAAATAAAACCAACCCTTTCCAAAAATACCCTTGAATAGTGCGGCTACAGTAACTTCACCTAAACAAACCCTAGGCTGAAAATATATTCCCTAAAATACCCCTGGGCGAAATACAAGGCCTTCCCAAAAGAAACCCTAACTGAAAATTAAAAAAATCCCTAAACTACCCTTAAAAACTTCTCTTGAAACCCTAGTTCATAAAACATAAAACATTTGTGGGCCAAACATCCTCAAGCCCTATTATTCTAGACTAATTCCAATAAATAATAAAACAAGTCATTTTAATAAAATAAGCAAGTCCAAGGTCTTTAATCACATAAACATAATAATAGGCCATAATTTATGTTGCACTCTTCCATAACTTGTAACACGTGGATGAGAACTAGATCTCATTCTCTCAAGCCTATCTTGAGTATTGGGCTCTTGCTAGACTTGTCCCAAGTAGATTGCACCAATCCTTACTGTAACGCCCGTCCTTATGGTGGGTCCTTCTCATATTTGATTTTGATAAAAATCGACGAGAATTACTATTCCTTTCAAAATTCTTTTCCATCCATGCCAGGATACAAAAAACTTCATGCTATAAATAAAATTCATTTTCTTAATTAAAAGATTACAGTGGAAAACATTAAATTTCATAATTTAAGTTTTTATGTAAAAACATCTTGCCTAGGCCTTCGTGCTCTTCCCCCTTGGGCTGTGCCCGTCCTGACCTGTCATGCTCATCTTGTACCTAGGAGGGCACACATAAAAACTAAAATAAGTCGATGACTCGTAAGCATTACTTCATACAGTCAAAATATAATAACATAGATTTTCACTCACGCATTCATCATTCCGTACATACATATCTTACATAGCATGCATACATCTTTCTTTTTGTTTTAAAACGTTGTGAGGTGAGGTTTTTCTTTAAAAACATGCTTTCTTCTTTAAAATAGTTTCCCACGCATCGCTGCCTTCATTTCTTAAAGAGTCTCTTCATGCATTCGTTCTTTTACATACATTCATGCATACATACATTCATGCGTTCATCTTTTCTTACGTACATTCATGCATTCCGTTCATCCATACATACATGCATTCCTTCCTTAACATGCATCCGTTCTTTCTTTTCACTTTCATTGGCCATTGCACACTGTTACGCCCCGTGTGTTGGGGGTAGCGGTCTTTTGGACCTGATTCCGCCCGTGGCCACAAGTTGGGAATCCATTCCGTCAGGGTGCAGTACTAGGTGCACTACCAGTACTACTTACCCGGCATTGCAATCTGCCCCTTTTCAGTCCATTCATTGGTACCATTCCATTTCAGTCCATGTGGCTGTTACGTATTTTCATACATCATCCATTCAGTCCAATCCATTCATTCCTTTACAGTCCATTCTTTCATTTCAGTCCTTACAGCTCTTACGTTTCTTACAGTTCTTACATTTTTTCAATTCTTACGGTTCATAAGGGTTTTAATTAAGAAAATGGTTTTCTCTCTTTCATTTCGTAAAAGTCCTTTTAAAAGAAGTTTCTTTAAGACAAAATGGTTTTCTTTCTTTTCTTTGCAGAAGAGCTGTTTAAAAAGAGTCTGAAAAGAATCGTTTTAGGAAAGAGAGTTACTTTAGGAAAAATCTTGTTTTCTTTTCTTTCTTTTCATTATAGTTTCAGTCCTTGCATTTCTTAATGATTCTTACGTCTTTTAAAGCTTCATTTTGTTTCCTTTTCATGAACATACATACAATACGTACTACATATAGCATCCATTCACATGCATACACGTACATACTTTGGTTGCGTAGAAAGGGGCTGCCAAGGAAGGCTGTTACATACTTATACTTGAAAACTTACGTTTCATTTTTGCTTTCCTTTTAGAGAAAAGCTTTCGTCTTCTTATTTGTTTCTATAAAGAAAACTCTAGAAGAGTATGAACGTAATACTTACTTGGACTTCATGCCATACTCATTCCATGCAGTCCATTCGTGTGCGTGCCAGATGGAAACCTACATGTATACACATAACCTTATGTCATCATCTATCTAATGCATATGTAACTATTCTAAAATAGAACTATGTCTCACTTGGAACACTCTCCACCCATCCCTGGGCTCTCATGTGCCATTTACTATACTAAAACCTTCCGGGTCTTATTCCTTAAAGTGAACCTTCGTGATTCACCTTAGGGTTAAGACACTAAGACCTCCGTCTCGTTCTTCTAATTCCACAATCTGATGCATGATTTCGATCGACAGAGTCATGCATCCCAACCTTAGACAACTTATCCGTTACTACGTTCACGTATCCTAGCCCATACTACATCCTCATTCCCATCCAGATAGGCTACATGAATTCAAGCCAACTCTAGGGCTAAAATACCATGTAACCATGCTTAGGACAGATTACCCATTACATATGGTAAACTTGTCCAGTACACATGTCTCGTCAGAGACACTTGTATCTTACCCCCCTTTTATCACCTAAGAGCAACTTATAGCTCCAATTAACGCCCGCTTGCATAAACAAGCTCCATACTCCAATACCAACTTGCTCAGACCCAGTTGATAGGACATTTCCTACTTCTTGGCCCTGTACAAGTTTATCCCAACACTTGATAGGAGAGGACTGCATCTACAAATGCACCTCTATCACGTCACGCAGCTCAAGACTAAGCTCGGGTCACGTCACGATACCCATCATGCTTCCATTGCACGCTCTGATACTTCTCCACCACTTCCATATACTCTTAGCCATAGTCAACCACAAGGTGACACCCGTCACCCTGGACTACAGGCTATACCACCATTGCTTCGGGACACTGTTACACAGTTCCCGCCACTTCACAAGAGGACTGCATCCACAAATGCGCCTCTGTCACATTATGCGACTCGAGACCATTTCCCAAGTTACAGCACGATGCCCATCATGCTTCCGCTGCACTCTTTGATACCTTTTCACCGCTTCACACATACCTTCAGCCATAAGTCAGCCTCAAGGCAACACCTGTTACCTTGGACTACAGCCACATCACCATTGCTTTGGGATACTGTTACACAGTTTCCCGATGCTACACCATACACTCTACGCTTCTCCGCTCCGCCATCCAACCCTTTATGACATGCAATCCGGTGTATCACAACCTCGTACAAAGTACACTCATGTGAACTCTCGTCCATCCACACTACAACATACATCGCTACGATACACGCCTCATGGTGCATCGCTACGCGACACGAAGTATGCGCCACGCGTACTCCTTTCGCTACAACACTCATTATCATGATGCACATCACACGGTGCATCGCCATACAACCCGGAGTACACTCCACACGCACTCCCTTCCTTCTTCACCACACATCACTACGGCGCACGTCACACGGCCAGCCGCTGCATTACACAGAGTACGCTCCATGCATACTCTCTTCACACTACATGCCATATCACAACTACAGCATCCATCTCACACCAATACTTCACAACATAGTCCACAATAGTACACAATCAAGTCCAACACTTTACAACTACACTTCACTTCACAACTATGCAGCGAACTCCACAAATACTAACTACACAGTCTACAGTCTAGCCAATCATGATGGGAACCAAGGTGGAGCTATCCTTAAAGATCATTTGCAAGTTCCAGATGGGCCAATTACAAGATCAAGAGCCAAGAAGATCAAGGAAGCAATGCAAGGATTGGTGCAATCCACTTGGGAAGAAGCTAGGAAGGGCCCAATACTCAAGATGGGCTTGAAGGAAGAAGAACCGGTTTTGATCCATTTGATACAAGCTATGGAAGACATGACTTAGAGATAGGGCCTATTATTGTTAAGACTCTCAATTTGTTTTAAGGCTTTTATTAATAGTTTAGAAGAAGTGGGCTTGAGGATGCTTGGCCCAATACTGACTATAATGATGTATGCAGCCCCTCTGAAAATAAGACTCAAGAAAAATTCGAATTTTTTTTTTCTTTCTTTTTTTTCACTGATTCAATCACAAACAGCAATATTCAATTGTAATAATCAAACAATTGAATTCAAACACATAAAAATTGGCAAGGAAATAGAAGAGAATCAAAGAAACAACACTCCAAGCAATTGACAAACTTAGAGATGCAAGAAACCCCAGAAATTTCCAACTCTATAGATGGTGCAAATTTTGGCAGCTCTCAAACAAGCAATTTAGCCACCCAATATTGATGAACATGAAACAAAAATGATAGAGTAATCCAGCAGCCCTAGGAAAATCGAATTTCTGCACTTTTTTTTTTTTTTTTTGCAACCTTAGAACAATGAAGCTCTAGAAACAAAGATGCAATAAATAAAAGATAGAAATACACCTGGTTGGAAACCTTGCTCTGATACCAAATGATGTGAACCCCAATCAATTTGCTTTGAGACCCAACAACAATATTGGAAAACAACTCCAAGAAAGCCAAACTCAGATTTATGGATGGAGAATTTAGACCCGATGAGAACCCGTTCCAAGAACCTAGATTATATCAAAATCTAGACCCATTGAAGAATCCGTCTCAAGAACCCAAATTACAAAGGAGGAACGCCACAAAGGTTTTGATTTACCTTTGATAAGTTCAAAAGTTCAAGAAGAACAAGAGGAGATAACTCAAACTCTCAAAGAAATTTCATCTATTCTGCCTCTCAAATGAGGCTATAAGTTGTTTAAATAGACAACCCCCAAAAACCCTAATGAAAGCGCTCGGGTACTGTAGCTACAGTGTCGTACGCCGCGCTACAGTAACTTCTAAACCCTAGTTAAATAATAAGTTTCCAAATAAACCCTTGGCCAAAATACAAGGCCTTCCCAAAGAAAACCCTAGTCCATTAGAAATAAGACATACGTGGGCCAAGCATCCTCAAGCCCACTTCTTCTAAACTATTAATAAAAGCCTTAAAACAAATTGAGAGTCTTAACAATAATAGGCCCTATCTCTAAGTCATGTCTTCCATAGCTTGTATCAAATGGATCAAAACCGGTTCTTCTTCCTTCAAGCCCATCTTGAGTATTGGGCCCTTCCTAGCTTCTTCCCAAGTGGATTGCACCAATCCTTGCATTGCTTCCTTGATCTTCTTGGCTCTTGATCTTGTAATTGGCCCATCTGGAACTTGCAAATGATCTTTAAGGATAGCTCCACCTTGGTTCCCATCA
>QGSO01000320.1:526932-539601 GCA_011037825.1 Carya cathayensis
ATTTCTTTGAGAGTTTGAGTTATCTCCTCTTGTTCTTCTTGAACTTTTGAACTTATCAAAGGTAAATCAAAACCTTTGTGGCGTTCCTCCTTTGTAATTTGGGTTCTTGAGACGGATTCTTCAATGGGTCTAGATTTTGATATAATCTAGGTTCTTGGAACGGGTTCTCATCGGGTCTAAATTCTCCATCCATAAATCTGAGTTTGGTTTTCTTGGAGTTGTTTTCCAATATTGTTGTTGGGTCTCAAAGCAAATTGATTGGGGTTCACATCAAATCAACTACTTTAAAAGTAAATAACTAGAAATAGAGGGTTATACCATCAATGGGATAACCTGTGCGTCGCTCGCTGCTCTTCACAATCATGTGTCAAAGGAGTGTACGTGGCGGTAACACCGCGTACGGTGGCTGTCCACCACATAAAGTGGTAGTTTGGGCTTGAGAATAGCTAGGCGTGGTCTTGGAAAGTCTCATGGTGGCCTCGTGGTGGTCAAAGATGGTGGAGCATGGCGGCATCACACTGTGAACAGTGAATCCGAAATGGTGGAAGGAGGCTGGAGGTGGAGGAAGGCCATAGAACTTCATGGAAACCTAGGGAAAGGTAGATGAAGATGTGGTGGAGCTGTGGTGGCAAGGTGGTGGCCATACGGTGACTCACGGCGGCGGATCGGCCATTAGAAGTGGATTTCGGCCTTGGAGAGTGAGGGAGAGTGAGAGTTGTACAAAGCTCTGTTGGGCATGAAATTTCTTGGGTAAGGTCGTTGTGATGAGAGGAACAAGGTGGTGGTGGTGGAACACCATGAGTAGCCGTGTATGGTGGTTCATGGTGGTGCAACCTTAACAAAGGGTGTGGAAACCCATTAGAGAAAGAGAGAGAGTTAGGGAGAAAGAAGGACATGGGGAGGAAGCCCATGATGTGGTGGTTCGATTGGTGGTTCTTAATGGTTGTTTCAACGGTGTATGGTGGCTTAAGGAGGAGAAACAACCTCTAAGGCTCATTCAGTTGGAGGGAGAAGGAGAGAGAAGAGGTGGCTGGTGTAACTCGCCACTGATGGCGTAGTGCTCGCCAGTGGGGAAGGATCATGCCGGTGTGGGAGGTGGGGCATGGCGGCTGGAGGTGGGGCCGGCTGGAAGACTTGAAGCTCATTGTGGAGGCAAAGTCGTGTATCGGCTGGACGTGCATGGGAAGAGAGAGAAGAGAGAGAAAGAAGAAAAGGAAAAAGAGAAAAAGTGAGGAGGAAAAGAGAGGGCTAGGGTATTTAATCTCAGTCCTACGCTTTGGGATCCTCAAACGATCGAACAATGAGTTTAAATACTGATTTGAAAATGCATAAGTATTTCATTTAAAATAAAACACTTTAAATAAAACACTACAAGGAATTAAGATAGATTATTATTTTATAAACTAAAGTTTATAAAATAATATTTCTTCATCATTATTTAAAATGATAAAGTATCGTTAATTACTCAAAAAGGATAAAACCATTTAATTTAAATAAGAGTTTTCAACGTAAAGTTAAACCTCTAAATATTTTAAAACAACTAAAATATTTAACTTAAGTAATTATTCACAATTATAATATTTTTAGAGCTCATTAAAATATTATAATTGTGCTACTTTAAAAACAAGTTTATCTAATAATACTGGAAATATCTCTTATAGATATTTCCATAATACTTTAAAATATTCGTAAGCTTTAAAATATCTATCTTACTTTGAAATCCGCTAGCTAGCTTTCAGAACACGCCATCAAGGTACAGCACTTAGGATAAGGTTTAGCACGTAGATCGAGGCTCATATGTAAAGAAGAAGAAAGAAGGAGCGGATATCACACTTACATTACGTCCTTATTGTTTTTAGCTCTAGATCTTGAGATTACCACATTTGGAACTTGTAAACGATCTTCAAGACTTGGTCTACCTTGGTGTCCATCACCTAATTTGCAAAAAAGTATGAAATATTTATGGTCAATGACAATTATTCATTAAACCACATATAAAATGTTAAAATTTTAATGCAGCCCATTATGCATTAAGTATCATAATACAACTTACATACTATTAAGTACTAAGTTAGTAACTATTAACATCATAAATATAATTATAATTAATTATTTTCTTTAATGAGCTAGTTTCATAATCCACATTAAGAACCCACTTAATTTTAATTTTAGTAATTTAAATCATTCTTTTATTAATTTATTGGCCAAACTAAAAATTCACTTAATTTTAATTTTAGTAATTTAAATATTTTTTTACTAGTTTAAGAACTCACATTAAGAACTCCTCATTGATTATTAAGTTTTTGCAATAAAATCTTTTGAATGTGTATTGTAACTCACTACAAGAAATCTGGGTTATCCCAGTGATTTTTAAATTGTTGCAAATAATATCGCTGGGAAAGGTCTTCTTTTGCGTCAATTTCCAAATCGTTGTGGGTTTTAAAATCAAATATAACCAATCGTATGCTGGATCCATTAATCAGGGCCATTGTGACGCTTTGACCTACATTTGCAATGATTAAAATTGTTGGGAAAAAAATTGAAAGGCAACGCTCTAAACTACATCGCTATACTTTGTGTGGGGCGCCAAATCTCTTATTTATCGAAGAGTACTTTTATTTTTCCCCCCAACACCCAGCTTCTGCACTTCGACGAACCCTCGATTACAGATTACCTGCATTTGGCCCCTTCCTAGTGTTTGCGCACACCATCACCTTCTCCGTCTTCAGCCAAACCTCATTTTCATTGTCCCATTTTCCCACACCCTTCTCCCTTCAGTTGTTGGTTCTTCGTTTTTGACTACCTTCAAAACGGAAAAATTGAGTTCCCTTCATTTTAGAGTTACAATGCTGTGACCCTACGTTTCCTTCCCTTACAACTGAGATTTTGTGCCTCCATTTCATTTCGGAGTTGAACCTTTGCCGCAGTGTAGTATAATCATTGTCTACTCCAGGGAATATCACCACCATACAGGTATCTCTTGTTGCCAATTTATTTGTTTTTTCCCTTCATGCGCAGGTTGCATTGCAAAAGTTGTGTTTTCTTTTTGTCAATAATTTTTTGTTTATGCGAAACTGATGTGCATATTCCTCTATTTGCTTCAAAATGTTGTGTATTTGCCTTTTGTGAAACTGATGTGCATGTTCCTCTGTTTGCTTCAAAATGTTGTGTATTTGCCTCTTGCAGTTTAAGTGCCAAATTTGGAAACCATGCTTGGTTTTCTTTGTGTAATACTACTGTGTTTAGTGTTTATATATAGATTTAGATTAGGAGTAAGCTTAAGATCGAATTGTTTTTTGAACAATTGCAAGGCAATACCGACAAAATTTGTCTAGATTCAAGTTCACAGTTAAAATCCTATAGGAAAATGTACCAAAATACAAGAAGAAATATTAATTTGGTTAAGGGGAAAAACCAACTCAAGTATATTATGCCTCATGAATTTCATATATTAAACCCCTAAAAGTAAAAAATAGGCCAACTTCATATAGGGCTAGCTCATATAAGTGACAAATCAATTTTTTTAAAAATGTTTCAGATTTATTAGACTACTAACTTCTTCATTTTTTTCTAATCTTATATGATCGTAAAAGTTAATTTTTAGTTATTTTAGTTTGGAGCAATATTAAATATATCTTAACTATATTAGAGTGTATAAATCTTGCATAGTCTCATTTAAAAGCATAAGATTCATTATTAAAAAATAAAAATCTTCTTATAATAGCAATTCTGTGGAGGAGAATAAGAATGGAAATCTAGGGTATGAAAAAATCCAATTTAATGATCCTAATCAATCAACTTTATATATAGTGGGAAGTTATACCACTTTTCAAGCATCTTTAACACTTCTTGCATCACCTTCACAACTCACCTCTCTAATATCTACATCTCTACATAAGTCTATTGCCCCTCCAAATTGCATAACATTCAGCCATGCAATTATCTCTAACAAAAGGTCTACATGTACATGCTGTGAACAAAATATCACCCCCTATTGGTCCTTGCTATTAGACCAATTCCCATCTTCTTGTTTTCATTGTCAATTACAGTATCAAAATTAACTTTTGTGATGCCTTCATCTAGTGCATCCATTTTGTATTTTCTCTGTTCACCACCTCTCTTGCATTCACCCCTTCATTCAGCTTTTGTGCCTCCCTAAATTTTGCGAAATTCAGTTTATATATTAGTTGCTTGATGTTATATATAGCATAAAATTAATTTAAAGGTTAGAGGCATTGTAACATCATAAAACAATAATTTTGTGTTCGTATATATATATATATATAGTTATATCAATAGTACCCTCACATTTAAAAGCGACTCTCTCCATCTTTAGACCTTTGTTTTTATCTACCTTGTCTCTTATTAGAGTAATTCTCTACGACGACTCTACTTTTCACTTTAAGATTCATCATCCACCTTCTTAAGTCCATTTTTACATTATACAACCATTTGCAGAGCATATGTCATGCATCAGGGCATTGCCTTTATGCATGCAGTACTATTCAACAATAAGGATTAAGGATTTTATAGTTTTTATTATTTGGACTAACCTGTCTCTTATGCATAACCAAATCTTTTGTAGGTAGTGCATTTTTGCAAACTCTTCTTATATCCAATGTTTTTTTGCCTCAACCACATCAAACTTCCAATCTTTTAAGATTAACTGCTTTGATTATCACATCCTACTGTCTCAACTTTTCCCCTTCTCCTTTTACTTCTATCCACATGATGTTCACTTCTAACATTAAATCTTCAATCTTTCCTAAGATTCCAAATTAGTACATCTTAATTACTGACTGCATTTAGGTAAACTAACAGTCATTTTAGCATCATTAGAATACTAAAAATGATTTCTAATCAAGTTTTCAGATCAGGTTTTTTATAGCAATTTGTTCACTTTCTCAGGTGAGTTTGTCTTGCGAGTTGCTTGGATTGGGTCTCCCATGTTTTTGGCCTTTGATTTTTCTTACTACAATTTTTTACATTTTTACTGTGAAGTGCATGGTTTGTTTATTTTCCTCTATTTTTACTGCTTCTATATTGTGGTGTTGGTGTTGGCGTTGTCCTTTCTTGAGAAAAAACTACAAACAAGTTGCAATTTGTTTTTCCTTCTTTATTAAATCAATTCCATTATCATTTTCATTTCCATTTTATAAATGGGGTTTTCCTACTTCCTAGTAATACATGCCACAATTTTAGAGATTCTGTCTTTAATTACATCTATTTTAGATGTTCTTTGGGTAAGTAATGGTAGATGACTTTATTTATTTAATTATTTTTTCTTGATGCAAACATGTGAATGAATTTCCAAACTTTGAGATGCAGGGTAAGGTATTTTCGAAATGCTTGCGGTGGGTTAGTATGTTTAGGTTAAGTGGGGCCATTGTCTTGGCAAGTGGAGTGTAAATAATTTTTACACTACTTTTGAGCATTCTAGATTTGCTCAAATATGTTAATGTACTTCTTAATAACCATGATGGCCTTCTTTGGATGTGGCTTTTCAAAGTCTCAAGCCTCCAAAGAATTCTAGATATAAATGAAATGAAGGAAATTTTGTTTGAGAATTTCTTGCTCGCTTTAGATAATTCTAGGACAGAGTCCAAAACTGCATTTGTTTTAATACTATGCTTACGAGATTGTTTCAGCTAGCTTAACTAGTAATAGTTTTTGGTGTTGTGATTGCGAAGTAGATTTTGGGTTTAAATCTTACGGTGCAAAACTTGATGGCTGATTGCTTCTCTGTTGCTTAAAATCAGTTCACTACATATAGATAACTATGATTTAACCTATCTGTTGTGACTGGGATAAATATTTAGACATTTAAGTACAGTTTTAAAACTCGGTAGGTTATTAAGAGTATTAGCCTCTAGATTGTTGCCAATTGACCCTTCTATGCTATTAGATGCATACTGATACGTTTATGAATTGACGACTAGTCTTTACACAACCGTTGTTTATTTGATCAAATGTAACATTTTAACTAATTCCCGGATTTTTATTATGTTTGCTGTCTTTCCTCTCTTGTATGTCCATATCAGTGTTTGATTATGTTGATTAGTTCATAAACAATATATTTTTCATTTAATCTTTTCTGTTAATTTGTCCACAAAGCTCCCATACATCAAAATTTCTAGAACATAGTTAATCCTTGCTGTAAATTACATTTGTCTAACTAATTTAATCACAAGCATCTATAAATTGTTGAGTTTACATAAATTAGAATTGACTTTTATGATGTGTTTGACATGAGCTACTCTAACTATTTAATTATTCAATTTCTTGTTTGTTCTTTACTTGTCAACGTTGATTTTTTTAGATGCTGGCTCAATATATCTACAAATTTACCTATTTAATTCATTGTGGAAAATCCTAATTAAATGAAATGGCCCGGATGCTCTACTTTCTAAATGCAATAGAGGGAAGTAATTGGTAGTATTATTTGATTCTGAATGGTTTTTTTCCCCTTTTTTCTTTGGATGTTGAAATTATATATCTACTGCTTTTGTTTGCAGACTTTTACCAACTAATTTTCAGTTTGTACGTATGTGTATATCTTTTTTCGTTGATCTATATCAACTTCTACGTGCTTTAACAATTGAGAATATCTTCAAAACGGGCTATCCATTTTTCTTCAAACAACATACACCAATAATAGGATGCCACGTAGAGATCACACAGGGCCAACCATGTGCTGCATTTCAGAAGATAGCCCGAATCCCTCTCTGTTTCCCCCCCCTCTCTCTCTCTCTCTCTCTCTCTCTCGTGCTTCGAAGAAAGCCTTAGAGATTCAGGCCATTGAATCCTTGCTCCCAATTTGCTACTCTATGGCCCAGATGCTCACGATTTGCTTACTTGTCAATTATCAGGGCACATATAAACCACAACATTGGCTTATTATCAGGCCAGAAAGGAATACATTACAAAATTCTCTTCCTTCTCCGAAACTTTGCAGTTCATCTTCAATGGCAAAAGTAATACAGTGACACTTTGTTTTTCCTATATTTTCTCCCAAACTTTTTTTTTGTTTTTGCCAAGATTAAAGAGATACTTTGTTGCTTCTTAATCGTGTTTTTTAACACTGAACACATGACATTAATATATATATATATGTTTTCTTGATAGGATTGCAGTAGTTACAGGCGGAAACAAGGGGATTGGTCTTGAACAACAATTTTTGACCCAATTTCCTTTTTTTCTTCCTTCAAACTAAAACAAAAAATTAGACTCCAAATAAAAAAACAATGCGGTTACCTCTGTGTTACTAGGTCTATTCCTTCTTTGAGATTTTGGTGAATTCCATTTTCCAATGAAGGGATTTTGTGGTCTATTCTCGAAGGGATTTCGCACCAGTTTAGGCTAGATATTCTCCACCGGTGTAAGGTGTAAGATGGTTAGGGCTTTTCCATTGAAGGGAGGGAGGGAGGGGAGGTCAAAGGGTTTCTATGGAAGTTTTCTTAAATGAGGCTCATCAGTCTAATGTTATGGTGTGTGCAGGTGTAGAAAACATTAGTGTGAGTTGCTAATGTGACACTCCGTTTTTACGTGTATTTTCACTGAAGGAATATTTTAAATTAATTAAAATAATAGTTCTTTTATTTTAAATTATCGGATTTTAATTGCTGTTGAGTTTAAATTACTGTTTATTTTATTTTAGCTTGTTTTTGGATTTAAAATTTAATAGTTAGTTTTTACTAGTTATTTATTATATATTAGCTTTACGTTGTGTTTAATATATTTAATTGGTTTTTAATTTATTTGATGTTGTGTTTAATTTATTTTAATCGTTTTACGGCTTTTAATATCGTTTTCGGCGGATCTGTTTTGGATTTCGGAATGATGATTGGACCTCATTTCTTTTCTTTTCTTTTTTTCTTTTTCCCTTTTCCTTTTTCATTTTCTCCTTTTCTTTCCTTTCTTTCTTTTCTTCTTCTTCTTCCCCGTTTCTCTTCTCTCCAGTGTGCTCTCCCTTCCATTTCTCCTTACCGTCGCCGCCCCTTTGACCAACCGTTTCTCTGCCGTCCGGTGGAGATGTCGTACACCACCCCCTCCATTCTCTTCCCCTCCCACCAAAGTTCATCTCCACCAATTTTTAGAGCCATCAGACCAGCCGTTAGCCATCACGAGCCCCCGGAAGTTGCTGTCCCTGCTCTGTTTTTCACCCCTGTCGCTGGATTCTTTCTCCGCCCAAAACCGCCGCTTGCCGGCGACGTGGCCTACACTACCCACTCAGATTTCTTCCCCTCTCACCGGTGAACATTCCCACCAAGTTTCACCTCCATCCGAGCCACCGTTAGCGCTCCTCCAAGCCGCACAGTTTTTCACCGTTTTCGGCGCCGTCGCACCACCTCCGGCCACCATCTCTTCACAACTTCTTCCCCTACCTCTTTCCGTCCTAACCCACCTATTTTCGGCCCCGATCCGTTGCCGGAGCAGCTCGCACGAGCTCAACTCCGATCAGCCCCTTTTTGCACTTCCACCGCCGTTTCCACCGCCACCCACGGCCAAAGCTCACTTCCTTTAGCTTCATAAATATCTCAAGGCCATTCCCTATCAATTTCGTGTCTTGGTTTGTCCCCATTCGAAAATGGGTAATTTATTACCCACGGCCACAGTGTAAAATACACTGTTACGTTGCTTTTCCTCAGCCGTTTGCAACGCCGCGAGCTTTCGAAAAGTACCATATAGCACTGTAAGTATTTTCCAAACTCTACTTCTAGATTTAAATATATTTTGCTCTTTCAATAAATTATCTGGTTGGTTTGTTGATTCCGGACTACGTCCGAGGAGTTCGGGGATCGGATGGATTGAGGACGGAGTTGATTGTTTGGTTGTTATTGATGTTTGGATCATGTTGGTTAACTTATGTGATTTTAATTGCATGGCATGGTGCATGCATATTCATGTGTTATTTATTGAAAATGGGATTTTCATGAGTTAAATGGATTTTCGGGTGCGTGTGTACCACGGCCCAAGCCGGGATGGGGTATTATCTCGGTGGAGCTCCTCTGGTCACTCGGAAGCGTAATATACTAAGTGACGTCCCCTGAGTCGAGGCTTGGCTACGAACACGCCGGGCGTGGAACTGAGCGACAACGGGAGCGGGGGCTAGGGGATTCTTGGCTACGAACACGCCGGGCATGGAACTAGGCATCGTTCTATGGACCGACTCCATGGCCCTTCGCTGACGAGGGCTAGAGGATGTTTGGCTACGAACACGCGGGGCTTGGAACTGAACATCGCTCGTCTAGAGGATGCTTGGCTATGAACGCGCATGGCGCAGAACTGGGCATCGCTCGTTTATGTGTCATACGCGTGGTGGATTCCCGCGGTGTGGCACAAGAGCCAGGGTGTGCGGATGACCCCTAGGGGAGGTCATGGTGCATACGGTTTGTTTGGAAAGGTTATGTTATGGGCCAAATGGACTTTTGGCGTGGTATTTGGAAAGAATATGTTTTTGGGCCAAATCTGATTTTTGGCGTGCGTGGAAAAAATACGGTTTTATGAGTTTGGTGCATTGGCAATTATTCATGCATATTGTTTGAGTTCTATATGTTTTTATCTAGTGGTTTTTGGATTTTACTTACCTGCGGCACCATTTTTGGTACCGTAGATTTTGGTGCAGGGATCGAGGAGGAGGAGGAGGCTGAGCCCGAGGATACGGCTCCGCCGAAGTTTTGAGTTGGAGTTTATGCTTTGGAGTTGGCTTTAAAACAATATTTGTATTTGTAATATTTTATTATGTATGTTTTGAACCGCTTTGTATTTTAATTAAGAAAATTCTGGTACTTAGTATATGTCTTTGCTATCCGCTGCGTATTTCTTCGTGCACATTTGTCGCTTGCACACACTTGGCACTCGTCGATAGGGTGGTGACTCGGGTTGTCACCATCCGGACGTCTCGATTTCCCCATGTCCATACGTGGGGATTTGGGGGCGTCACAGGTGGTATCAGAGCAGTTCGGCTCTGGGTAAAACCATAGGTCCTGTAGGTAGTACCAGAATGTTTTTAAAGTTGTGTTTTAAAATTTATTTTAAGTATAGTTGCTTTTTGACGTGTTTTAATTGTTTTGATTTGTTTGAGCTTGTTTGCTTGTGTTTATTTATTTAGTTATGTGATTGCATGCTAGTTTCTTTTTGTTTCCTTGTTATGTGGTTTCGGTTTTGGTTTTGGTTTTATGTTGTTGGTTTTGTTCGTTTTTTTTAAATGGGGTCAAGGGTTGTCAGGAAGGCGGTATAATCGAGGATACTATTATTAGGTATGAGCATTTAGTGTAGTAGGTTTGAATTTTTAGCGATGTGGTTTGCTTGTATGATGTTGAGGTTTGAAGGGAATGTCATGTTTTAAGCAATCTTTGTAAGGTGGGAACTCACGTAGCAATGAGGAGAGGAATTAGCTTTAAGTCGCTTAAGATGGTTGAGGTCAAGGTTTTGTAGAATTTATGTAGCGAGGCTATAGGATAGGAGAGTGTTGGTTCAGCAAACTTTAAGGACGTGTTTAAGGGAATTTTATTTAAGGTTTGTGACCAAATATATGCAAAATGGTAGTTTGCCACCGGATTACAACTTTTCAGGAATTGGTTGACTTAGACACTCTTGCAGAGCGAGAGGTTAATTTGAGTATGGGCTCCCCTCCAGGACACAAGAGGCGGAGTTTTACTGGTGAAGGGAGTAGTTCGGGTTCTCCTCAAAAGTTTGTTTAGTGGACCGGGACTTGACCACAAGCAACCTCGAGAGTGCGTATGGGAGGACGAGTGCCAGTTTGTGGAAGATGTAATAGAGCTCATGGAGGCGAGTGTCGTTTGGGTAGTAACCAATGTTTTGAATGCGGTCAGACGGGGCATTTTGCTCGTGAGTGCCCTAATCGAGTTCAAGAAAGCCGTGGAGTTCGTCACAGTGGTAGAACTAACCAGAGACAATTAGCTCAGGCTCGAATGTACGCAGTGACTCTTGGTACTGTTGGAGGTGAGGTTACGGAGACTCAGAATGCTAGAGTCATGGCATGATCTAGGTGATCTTATAGGGAAGTAGAATAATTGAGTTCTTTGGTTCTGTGGAGTTTATGAAATGGTCTATAACGTAGTAGGTTGTAAGTTCAACAAATTTCAAGAATAGATTTTATGAGATTTCAGTAAAGTTTTAAAGTTTGGGGCCTTATAGATTTTAGGAAATAAGTTTATGGTAATTAAGGTCTTAGGTTCGACAAGCCTTGGGGGGAAATAATTAAATTTTGAGTTTAGATCTCGTGATTCGGATGAGTAATTAGGTGGCAATTGGGGCTTTAGATTTTACAAGCTTTTAAGGTGAATGTTTTGGATTAAAGCCATCAATATTGAGAATTTCAGAAAATGATTTATTATCCATTAATGTTTTAGAATTTGAAAGATTTGGGAGTCGATTTTTCTATTATGGAATGTAAGTTCCTTGATCTTAGAAGTTCCGGAAGATGATTCTTATTTGATTTAAGGTTTTAGAATTGCAAAGTTGAAGGACTGATTTATAATAAGAATTGAGTTCTTAGTTTTACAGACTTAGTACTGTAGCTTGATCTAGCTCATATACTTCTTTGAGGATTGTAGATATCGACTTAGTTCAGAAAATGACTATTGTTAACTCGAGGTTGTAGTAATAGATTTTAGGAAATGATTTTTATTGGTTCGGAAGAAATAGATCCATCGAGGTTTTGGAAACAATAGTTTAGTTGTTGGTATTGAATTCGATTGAAGTTGAGACCTTATGTTCTGGAGGCTTTTGGGAACGGATTATTAGCAGGTTTAAGGTCATTTTCAGTACAAAGCTTTAAGCGATAACTATTTACTGATGTTAAGGGTATAAGTTAAGCAGACATAGGAATTATTCATGCTGATTTGCGGATATAAGTCCGGATGATGGAAATAGTAGTAATGGATTACTTATACCTTGGAATGACTATTGGTCTCGGCTAAGGACGTGTGAGATCGACACGTGATAGTGGTGAATCGATTGGAGTGTTCAGCCGAAGCATGTTACTCAATGGAATGTTGGTTGGCAATAATTGTTGAAGCTCGAGGTTATAGTGACAAGTTTTAGGATTGATTCATACCAAGTTGAGGATAATGGATGATGCAGGTTTTGGAAAATGAATTTTGTTCATTTTGAGGATAAGGTACGGATGTTGGAAATGGAAGTGATGGATCACTTATACGTTAGAATGATTATTGATCTCAGCTAAGGGTACATGAGATCCATTTATAGTGGTAGTAAGGGTGTATGGATTTCGGAAAGTACAAATCCTAGTCTCATTTTGACTTGAGAGAAGTGGCTTTGGTGAGTACTGAAGTGGATTAGATGTGATAGTATTAAATTTAAGAGATCTTAATTTCGAGTTCTTGGTGAGTTGATCGGAGTGAACAGTTGAAGTAAAATAAATTTAAACAGCAATTTAAATTCAACAGCCAATAAAATCCAATTAAAATCCGATAATTTAAAATAAAAGACTATAATATTAATTAAATTAAAACCACTCCTTCAGCGAAAATACACGTAAAAGCGGGTCATCACATAAGCTGCATGTGTTTCTGATTTTTCTGCATGTGTTTTCTTCACTGCATGTGCCGAGTTTTTGGTAGAAATTCTGCTGCTGTTTTTTTTTTCTGCTGCTGTTTTTTGTGCTGCTGTTTTTTTCTGCTG
>QGSO01000320.1:542511-633969 GCA_011037825.1 Carya cathayensis
GGACGGCGGAGATATGGGCGGTCGAAGGAGGCTGCGCGGAAAGGAAAAACAGAGGAAAAACTGGGTTGGTGCCGCGACTTCGAGGGGCTCGTGGCGGCTAACGGTGGGTCTGATGGCTCTGAAAATTGGAGGGGTTGTAGTCTGCCGTGAGAGGAAGAGAATGGCGGGGGTGGTGTATGACACCTCCATCGGACGGCGGAGATACGACTGGCCAAAGGTGGCTGCGCGGGAAGGCAAAAGTGCAAGGGAGAGAGAGCTGGACGACGCACGGGCACGGGAGGAAACGGGAAAGAAAGGAAAGAAAGAAGGAAAAGAAGAAAAGAAGAAAAGAAAAGGAAAAGAAGGAAAAAGAAAAAGGAAAAAAGAAAAGAAGGGAAAAGAAATGAAATCCAAACTTCACTTCCGGGATCCAGAAACTGATCCGTCGAAAACGGTATTAAGACATAAAATGACTAAAATAAATTAAACACCACATCGAATAAATAAACAAACACCAAGAAAATATTTTAAACACAACGTAAAGCTAAAATGAAATAAATAACTAGTAAAAACCAACTATTAAATTTTAAATCCGAAAACAAGCTAAAATAAATTTAAACAGCAATTTAAATTCAACAGCCAATAAAATCCAATTAAAATCCAATAATTTAAAATAAAAGTACTATAATATTAATTAAATTAAAACCACTCCTTCAGCGAAAATACACGTAAAAGCGGGTCATCACATAAGCTGCATGTGTTTCTGATTTTTCTGCATGTGTTTTCTTCACTGCATGTGCCGAGTTTTTGGTAGAAATTCTGCTGCTGTTTTTTTTTTCTGCTGCTGTTTTTTTCTATTTTCTGCATTTCTGCATTTCTGTTTTCTGCATTTCTGCATCTGTGAGTTTAACTTTTCTGCATGCTTTCGGTGGATTGTGAGCTGCTTTTGCTTCTGCATGTATTTCTTCTCCCAATTCACTCCAGCCGAAATTCTCACAATCAACTCCACAAACTTTGTCACTCTACAAGTCAAGCACGGCTCTTCCTATAGAGAATTAAAATTCCACCGATTCTACACCTCAAACCAAGCACATGGAACCTCTAATTTCTTTCTAATCCAACCACCCTTTTTTATTTCTTTTCTTGTGCAACTCTCACCAATCCAAATCAAGGCATTTTAGCCAACATCAAATAGTTCCAACCGGATCCCATTTGAATTTTATTCAAGCTGAAAATATGAAGAAAGAAATAACACTTAAAAAAAATAAATATAAAAAATATGTTATATATTTGAAGAGATATTGCCCAATTATATCTTAGTTATAAAATTAAGTATAAACATGATATTAATCAATTAAAAATCACAACTCGTATTTATGCTTATTAACTATTTTTCCATCTAAAACCAATAATAATGTCATGAGGAATTTAAAATATATTGGTTTTAAATAGTTAAAATATGCAATATCTCAGCTCAATCAGTTATAGCAATGGAAGTAGGTAAGTGAGTTTTCAAGAAAGGTTCATTAAGGTTATGGTCAATTCAACTGTGGTTCGTAATGAATTTAGTTATCTCTAAATTAGACGATATTTAGGATTTAGGTGATGATCTTGGAAGTATAGGTTGTTGGGTAGAAGTTATAGGCGCTCTCGTTTGTTGGCCGGGAAGGACTTGGGCCTTTTTGGAGATATTCCTTATCTTTAGAAGAGACAGGTGTACTTTTGGGATGATGTTATGCGTTTTTAATTTGACTAGTACTGGTTTCTGTCATCAATCAATGAGTGGAGATTTGTGGTTTTTGGAGACATACGAGTTTCTATGGAAATGTGGTAAAGGTTTTCTTGTGATTAGGTGTGGATTGAGCTTGTACTTCGTGGTATTAATTTTTGAGGATATAGCCTTTAAGTATTTTGAGGAGTTATCAGAGTGCGCGCGAAAGCATGATTTTTGGAGATGCTTAGAAGTTCAAATTTTATATTGACTTTGAAGATTTAATAGTGATTCGAAATTTTAATGGGAGATTAATCATTTAGTCGTGCAATTTGGTTTATGGATGGTTAACTTTGGAAGTGGCTATTAGGTTACCAAAGTTGGAATGGAGTGAAAGTTTGAAAGGTAAAGCAGAGACGTCGTTGATATTAGTGATTTATGGTGTGAAGTTATTAACCATTGGTTTTGTTGGGAGTTGTCGATGATATGTATCTCTCGAAGATGTTCGGAGTTCTATCTTGTATCTGTTTGGCGCTGATGGTTGATCTTGCGAATTTCGAGGATGAAATTTATTTTAAGGGGGAGAGGATGTGATACCCCGTTTTTACGTGTATTTTCATTGAAAGAATATTTTAAATTAATTAAAATAATAGTTCTTTTATTTTAAATTATCGAATTTTAATTACTGTTGAGTTTAAATTGCTGTTTATTTTATTTTAGCTTGTTTTTGGATTTAAAATTTAATAGTTAGTTTTTACTAGTTATTTATTACATATTAGCTTTACGTTGTGTTTAATATATTTAATTAGTTTTTAATTTATTTGATGTTGTGTTTAATTTATTTTAATCGTTTTACGGTTTTTAATATCGTTTTTGGCGGATCTGTTTTGGATTCCGGAGTGAGGATTGGACCTCATTTATTTTCTTTTCTTTTTTTCTTTTTCCCTTTTCCTTTTTCTTTTTCTCCTTTTCTTTCCTTTCTTTCTTTTCTTCTTCTTCTTCCCCGTTTCTCTTTTCTCCCGCGTGCTCTCCCTTCCATTTCTCCTTACCGTCGCCGCCCCTTTGACCGGCCGTTTCTCCGCCGTCTGGTGGAGGTGTCGTACACCACCCCAGCCATTCTCTTCCCTTCCCACCAAAGTTCATCTCCACCAATTTTTAGAGCCATCGGACCAGCCGTTAGCCGCCAAGAGCCCCCGGAAGTTGCTGCCCCTGCTCTGTTTTTCACCCCTGTCGCCAGATTCTTTCTCTGCCCAGAACCGCCGCTCGCCGACGACGTGGCCTACACCACCCACCCAGATTTCTTCCCCTCTCACCGGTGAACATCCCCACCAAGTTTCACCTCTATCCGAGCCACCGTTAGCCACCACGAGCTCCTCCAAGCCGCATGGTTTTTCACCGTTTTCGGCGCCGTCGCACCACCTCCGGCCACCATCTCTTCACAACTTCTTCCCCTACCTCTTGCCGTCCTAACCCACCTATTTTCGGCCCCGATCCGTTGCCGGAGCAGTTCGCACGAGCTCAACTCCGATCAGCCCCTTTTTGCACTTCCACCGCCGTTTCCACTACCACCCACGGCCAAAGCTCACTTCCTTTAGCTTCATAAATATCTCAAGGCCATTTCCTATCAATTTCGTGTCTTGGTTTGTCCCCATTCAAAAATGGGTAATTTATTACCCACGGCCACAGTGTAAAATACACTGTTACGTTGCTTTTCCTCCGCCGTTTGCAACGCCGCGAGCTTTCAAAAAATACCATATAGCATTGTAAGTATTTTCTAAACTCTACTTCTAGATTTAAATATATTTTGCTCTTTCAATAAATTATCTGGTTGGTTTGTTGATTCCGGACTGAGTCCAAGGAGTTCGGGAGTCAGATAGATTGAGGACAGAGTTGATTGTTTGGTTGTTATTGATGTTTGGATTATGTTGGTTAACTTGTGTGATTTTAATTGCACGGTATGGTGCATGCATATTCATGTGTTATTTATTGAAAATGGGATTTTCATGAGTTAAATGGATTTTCGGGTGCGTGCGTATCACGACCCAAGCCGGGATGGGGTATTATCTCGGTGGAGCTCCTCTGGTCACTCGGGAGCGTCATATACTGAGTGACGTCCCCTAAGTCGAGGCTTGGCTACGAACACGCCGGGCGTGGAACTGAGCGACAACGGGAGCGGGGGCTAGGGGATGCTTGGCTACAAACACGCCGGGCATGGAACTGGGCATCTCTCTATGCACCGACTCCGTGGCCCTTCGCTGGCGAGGGCTAGAGGATGTTTGGCTACGAACACGCGGGGCGTGTAACTGAACATCGCTTGTCTAGAGGATGCTTGGCTACGAACGCGCAGGGCGCGGAACTGGGCATCACTCGTTTATGTGTCATACGCGTGGTGGATTCCCGCGGTGTGGCACAGGAGCCAGGGTGTGCGGATGACCCCTAAGGGAGGTCATGGTGCATACGGTTTGTTTGGAAAGGTTATGTTATGGGCCAAATGGACTTTTGGCGTGGTATTTGGAAAGAATATGTTTTTGGGCCAAATGTGATTTTTGGCATGCGTGGAAAAAATACAGTTTTATGAGTTTGGTGCATTGGCAATTATTCATGCATATTGTTTGAGTTCTATATGTTTTTATCTAGTAGTTTTTGGATTTTACTTACCTGCGGCACCATTTTTGGTACCGTAGATTTTGGTGCAGGGATTGAGGAGGAGGAGGAGGCTGATCCCGAGGATGCGGCTCCGCCGGAGTTTTGAGTTGGAGTTTATGCTTTGGAGTTGGCTTTAAAACAATATTTGTATTTGTAATATTTTATTATGTATATTTTGAACTGCTTTGTATTTTAATTATGAAAATTCTGGTACTTAGTATATGTCTTTGGTATCCGCTACGTATTTCTTCGTGCACATTTATCGCTTGCACACACTTGGCACTCGTCGATAGGGTGGTAACCCGGGTTGTCACCATCCGGACGTCTCGATTTCCCCGTGTCCATACGTGGGGATTTGGGGGCGTCACAGCTAATGTGTCCATTTTCTAGTGTTGTCCATTTATCTCTATGTATTGAGCTGTCTTGCCCAAAGAGGGACTGTTAACAATTAAGTGACGTTTCTCACACACATACGAATATTTTTTTTAATATTCAAAGCTTGACCTTGATATGGGAGAAAGAGTAATAGGGGTTTGATAGGAAAAGTGTGAAACATGTGGTTGGTAAGTTAAAAAGAGTACTAATGGATTTCCTAGCTTGAATCATCCTTCTCTCACTCTCTCAAGCTCTCCTTTTTATTCTTCTTTTTTGTTTTTGTTTATGAAGCTACAAGATTTTACATATATACTATATTTTTTTATTTGTGGTAGAGACAAAGGGTCTGTGTTGATAATCGGCCTCATATACATCATCAGCCTAGGATTAAGTCCATCGAATGATTTAAAGGCAAGGAAACCAAAACCAGTATATATTAAATATTGAGTTTTATGATGATCACTTAAAACTCCCATGCAGTGAAAAGCTGACACATTCCGTCGAGATGAATAATATTACTAAATATTGTTAAAGTTAGTGCTTCCCATTAGAATATTAGATGAGCTTCCACCCATCGATATTTATTAATATTTTTAGTTCATTTCTCTGTTTTTTTAACAATAAGGTTCATGCCTTCAGATTCTCTACATGTGTTTAACATCTATTTTATATTTCAAATTACTAAAACTTATATCTAAAATATAAAAGAAAGAGAAGTGGCCTTCAACTTGTGTTTTTTGCATTCTACTAGCCTTTGTGACAGCTTGCACTACAAACTTAATCTGTTATGTGGTTTTATTTTAGTGTAGTGGGATTTTAGTGCACATGAAAGTTGTGGTTCTATTTTGTGCATCTGAGTTTTGGTTCTTTTCTATGCATCTGTGTTGTGGGTCTGTTTTGGGGTAGTTGGCTGCTATCATTTGAAATGTAGGCTTATTGAATATTGATATTTATTTCTACTTTTTTTAATATTGAGAAGATCTACAATTTTTAATATTGAGTTTGAATGAATGTTTTGAGAGCCTTTAACCCTGTATGACTATGTGTTAAACTAGTAGATCATGGGAATGTACTTTGAGGTACTTTGAGAACATTTTTCTTCAAGATTAATAGCCTAAGTAAGCAAACAATGACTTTATTCAATCTAGTAGGTTCAATTAGAATTTCCAGGTTTGCCGAGAGTGCCTCTTGCTGTTTAATATATATATATATATCAATATTTTGTACAATGGATCACTGCATGATCATATCAATGTACGTCCCTTCACTTGACATGTGATGAATTATCTTAATTCAGCATCTTGATCTGGATTGTCATTTGTTAATGCTTTATTATGTATTACTAATTACAATGTGTAAACATGATAATTTTGGCCATTGCTTAGTATAGACCAGTAGCAATATACTATATAGGGGTTTTTATTTATTTTTGACAAATTTTCTATATAGACAACTAAAGACTACGTAGCTAGCGTCATCATTGAACTTTTAACACCTTAATGCAGATGACAACTTATCCGATACCAATTTCTGACCATATACACTCACATAATGCCATAAATAAGATCCATTTAGATTTTTAGCTTTTCAATTGCTTGATGATCTTAATCTAGTACATTTATGTTTAGGCAACTAATTATCCTAGAACCATACATGACCAGAAACGTTCTGAGATAGTTAGTTAGCCATCTTCATAAATGCTCTTCAAGTTAAACATTTATTCTTTGGTCTCAACTAACAGCATATGGTGAGTTTATGTGTCCAACTGATAATGATTCTTTTAATCACTCAATCAAGATCAGAGTACCATTGGGTACCAAATTGAATGTGATTGGTTTGATGTTGGTGATTGAAAATGAGTGTAACAGCCCGCTAGAAATTCAATGGTGGAATTTCTAAAGACTTTAGAAATTTCGTGAAAATTCCATAAGTTTTCACGAATCGATCAATCGCACAGGTTTTAGTCTGTCAACATAATCAGTGTTATCATTCACTATAGTGCCAAATGCGATTTTAATCGTTTGAGGTAGTTAGAAGTGTCAGAATACGTTATAGTCTGCACCACTAGACTCAGTTGAATATTTAGGATTTTATAGCGCAATAACCCACTTTCATAATTTCAGACGAAACGGCTGTTCGAAACTGTGAATTTATTTATCGGGGCACTTCGGGGTTGAGTTTTGGTAAACGGTTTTTACTGTAAGTTAATATGAATATTTTAGATTTTTCAGTACTAAGTTTATTAAACTTTTTTTGAGTGAATAGTAACCTCGATAAGCGTACTAAGTGTAGTGTTTTCAACATCACAATAATGTCCAAATTGGGTTAGAGAAGTTTTATTTGGACACTTGGCAAGATCTTAGCCACACATAATGAATAGTATTAGACACTTGGCATAAAGAGGACCCATTAGATGGATTTGTGAAGGAAATCAAGGTGCAAGATCATGCCACCTAAGCAAAACCCTTTTCATCTAATCAACCAAATTGAGTCAGATCAAAGAGATTTTCAACCCTAGTGAAAACCTAAATGGTTGGAATCTAATTGAAACCTCAAAAAACTTGGTTGAAACCAAAATCCTAAACGGTTTCCCCAAACCCTCAAACCCTTTTTGATCTAATTTCTAGCATTGTGTTTAATCACTGGATTAAATCACTTCCGCTATTAATTTTTCAAATTCTTGTTACGGCATCATTATCCAACCTTTTAAATCTTGGAAATTTGATTAGGCCAAGAAAAATTAGATTTGAGCTTGATAGCATCTCAAACCCTAACCAAACCCCCTTTAAACCCCAAATTGAAGCCCAATTGAAGCCCACTTGGTTGAGGCCCACGAATTTGGCCACCTTGGTAAGGTTTCTTGGAGAAGTTTCCTCCCCCACATGGCAAACCATCCACTGCCCTTGGCTGCACCCAATAGTGCCTTGATGAGATGGAGAAACCCACCCCATCAACCTCCATACCTCACAGCTTCTGCAAGCTATCCTCTCCCTTCACTATTCTCCACTTAATGTCACATATCCACCTCCAATCAAGGGTCTTTCAAGCCCATATCTTCCCCCTCCAGAAGTTTAGAGTCGTGCAAGCCACATTTCTTTCACTTTAATCACTTCTTCACCCTGTTCTTAGAGAGAAATTCAAAAGAGCTCTCTCGGGTAGATTTCTGTGTCTTTTTGCGTGGAGATTTTTACCCTTTGTAAGTAATTTCATATGATGACTCCTTCATAAGAGTTGTTCATATTTGAGTATAGTTTCCTTAAATATATTATTCGTATCATTCCATGGTCACTGGTCGGTAAAAAGTATTTTTAACCATAGAAAGGTCATTCTGAGCGTGAATCTGGAGAGTACGTTATGTTTTGGAGTTATTGACCAAGCTAATGGACATATCTTGGTCCAAAAATTTTATGGAGTATTGTTAGCATGTGTTTAAGAGTTTTCATTGAGGTTTTCTTGCATGACTAAAACTTTTGATAATAGATTTTCTTAGATCTAGAAACTTGAAAACTGGAAGTGGCAAAACAGTTTTTATTTGGAGAAAGTTTGAATGTTTCGAGGTTTGATCTTACTCTAATGGCTTTGATATTTTTATATGATGATCTCAAGTATCTTATTTTCATGTTAGGATGTTATTTTGAAGATCTTTAGTATTAGTTTCAAAGATATGATTTTTCTATGCAAAAGAACTTCGGTTAGGTCTATGATTTGATGTTTTTGGATTAGATCCATGCTTTATTGAGTTTTTAGCCATGTGATTTTAAGTTTTATGGTTGGATATTCTTTAGGACACATTTTCAAACCAAGTGATGCTTTATTTCGAAGATCTTACCTTCTTAAGCACTTGATCAAGAGATTTATCAAAGCTAGTTGAGGAAAAAGTTTCTGTTTTTGGACTAAGTGTAAAACCAAAAACTCCAAGTGTTATTTTGTGATTTTGGTGACTTTAGTTTGATGATTTAAAGCATGGTTGATCTTATGATGATGTTATGAATATGTTAGAAGTAAGATTTGATTTTTTTGGAATTCTTGGAGATGTTTTGATTTATGGTCAAAGCTTGTGATTCAAGTGTTTGGATCTTTTACAAAACGTTTGGTGTTGATTATTAGCTTTACTAAGTTGATGTTTTAAGTATGGTTTTAAACTCATGATAGGAAGATATTTGTTGCAAAATTTTGGTTTAAGCATAAATTTTGAAGTTGGAAGGAATTACAACAAAAATAAGAGAAATAGCCTATGGATGTTTCGGCCATAGTGTATTTTCTATAGTTGTGTTTTGTTTTAAATTTTTCTAAGTTGATATTTGAGTTTAGGACAAAATTTTTATGAGGAATATAAATATTGAAAATTTTTGGAGTTAGGATGTGAAATCCTTAAGTTAGGGGTAAAATGGTCATTTTTCCACATGTAAAGGGTAAAATGGTAATTTTACTCTAATTTAGCTTATTTTCATGTTTCTAATTGTTAGTAATTAAATTTCTAACTTTTAGAATACTCTCTTACAGTTTCTCGTGTTTCGTATTTTATTCTCGTAGAATACGATGATCAAGGTAAGTTAGCTTCTAACTTACTATCAGTTTATTGTGTATGTATGATGGGTAGGGGAACTACAATTTATGTATGTATGTTATCAAAAATGACATGCCATGCCATGTCATTACATGTTTATCTGTTATGCATGATTTATTCTTTCACGAATATTTATCTGTTATACAATCTATTCTGTCACGTATTGCTATATGTTATAAGTATGCCATGTTATGTATGACATATGTTACATGTTATGTTCATGTTCACATTAAGTTTCAAGTTCATGTTCATATCATGTTATGTTATGTTCATGTTCACGTTATGTTTCAAGTTCATGTTCATATCATGTTATATTCACGTACATGTTATGTTCAAGTTCACGTTCATGTTATGTTATGTTCATGTTTACATTATATCTCAATTTCATGTTTATGTCATGTTATGCTCAGGTTTATGTTAAATTCAAGTTCATGTTTATGTTATGTATGTTCACGTTCATGCTATGATTCAAGTCCATGTTACGTTTTAAGTTCACGTTCATGCTATGATTCAAGTCCATGTTATGTTTTAAGTTCACGTTCATGTTATGTTGCTAGCCCATGTTATATTTTAAGTTCAAGTTCATGTCATGTCAAGTCAAGTTCAGTTCACATTTCAGTTCAGGTTATATCAGTTATGCCTTGCTATATGTCAAGTTATGCTATGCTTACTTACGACTTTAATTATGCATTCATGTTTTTACTGCCATGCATGCATCTTTAACCTATGTGGGAGTTTTCTATTAACTTATTGAGATTTGTAATCAAATCTCACTGTGGCAGTCTCAACTATCATTGCCCCCGAATGGTAGGCAATGTGTTAGGATCAGAGCAGGAAGCGGACATTGGTAGACTGAAGGAGGTTCACTAGATGCCGCAGATACGATGCGGAGCTTACAGCTTCCATAGTTAGTTTTTGGACAATATTTTGGCCTCTTTAGTTGAGTTACATGAGTTACTCGACGAACTTCCTCAATAGTATATTTTGGTAATGTAAATATGGAGTCTGGTCTGACATGTTTTTGAGGTTACAGTTTTCTAAGACTCGTATTGAAATCGTGAATGTTTATTTTGTTAAGTATGCTTGGATTACGATTTAACTATTTGGGATATTATAAGTTTGGTGCATAGTATTGCTCAAGAAAAAAAAAATTATCCGCTGCAAATATTGCATAATGCTATATGCATGTTAGGAATATTGCATCTTATATGTCATGAACGGGGGCAGGTAACCATGTGTTGCATGTCCCGATGCTTCAAATGTCCGTTCGATCCCAAGCCGAATCTGGGGGTGTCACAATGAGAGTGTGGGTGAATGACCATATGATTAGTGTCAACATGAATAGGACTTGGTATAAGGATGAACCATTCATTATGGCGAGTCAGGCTGATCAATGTTTCTACATAAGACATATAAGGGCGAAAGGGATCTGGGGTGTTGTGTAGAACTATACAAATAGGGATGTATACAACATTCTGTCAGTGTCGAGGGTTCTGGAAGATTTTGATAGCAAATCAAGTACTAATGATGCCGATCAATAAAATGAGTCATCATATTTTTATGAACCGATGCAGTGTGATAATGCAGATCTAATATTAGCTCCACTGGATAGGCCTAATATACTACCGAGCCATATTGATGCACGAGAAGTCGTGGATCCAGATAGTCAATGCATAGATTCAACAGGCTTTATTAATGACGACATGATGACTTCTGGTGCTGGAGATGCGTACGGTGAGGGGGAATATTCAGACGAGGAGGATCCATCAACAGAGGAAGAGTTTGTGTCAGATTTATAATTACAACCCAAAAACTTTGTTGATTTAAGGTTGACTCAATAGATTACCTCTTTGAAATTGGTATGTGTACATAGACAGTTCAATATGAGATTGTATGAAATACCTGTTTTGATTTATTTATTAAAACCAGGAATTTTAATTATTAATAAATGGACTAAACTAATATGCACAAAATAACATTTATGTTTTCATATATTTCAAGGGATATAAATAATTGACAATTTATTTATTTCCCCTAAACTTGTTTGACTTCTGATTTGTATGATATTATTCTTGCTCAGGTGAGGGGAAAACAATATTGTGTTGCATTAAGGCTTCACTTCATTGAATCTAATTTGGGTAGGATTTACTTTCTCCTAGCTCAAACTATTTATCATGCAAATAACAAACAAGTACCAAAGTAGTATTCAGTTGTACAACATTAATACCTTATTTAAACGAAGTCTAAGGTGTGATACTTATTTGCTTCATGTGACTTTCAAACCGGGCCATAACATACTCGTAAGTGGTAAGCTGTGTGGGCATGTCAGCACAATCCCATCTTCAATCTGGAGGCATGGCATAAGGAGCACTACAATTATCAAGGTATATAATTTGACAATTTAGTTATTCCTCTATCTATGTTATGCTAATAATGTAAGGGTTAGTCTACCCACAAGTAATTGAAAATGGTAGATAAATGATATATTTTATGAACCTGTCTACGACTTTGAGACTATTATGTGGAATGGACCTGACATTTATCACAATGTTATTAACTCATACACATGCAGGTGACCGATCGGGACCCAATTCTAGAGGCAGAGGGAGACACCAAGGTATTCGTGCAAGGTGCCATGTACCATACTCAGGTCGCCACATCCAATCATGTGGAGCAAAAATCTCTTCATATCATAGCATTAAGGAGTGTAATCAATCCTCCTTGGATGACTCCACACAGCCCCTAAGTCCGCCACCATGCACCAACCCAATTCCCCCACCAGAACCTATTTGAGAACCCTCACCATCACGAGAACAATCACCTACTAGAGAACACGTAAGCTTGGAAGATCTTGGTATGGTGCGTGTTTTTCCAATACATATTGAATGCGTTGACCTATTTATATGTGTTTTTAAGTGTAAAAATACATTACACTTACAAACACTAATCTAGTGAACTTTGAAATATAGCTGCGGACACCCCCACAGAGCCCGTAGTAACGTAGGAATATAAGAAATGAACTCATGGGCTCGCAAAATAAACCAAGGTTGAGAAGCTGAGGAAGCTCAAGAAAGTACTTTTGAAGATAAATGATGGCGAGATGCCCCATGTTGTGAACACACTTCTATGTTCACAACATGAGTATCATGGATTGTTAAACAATATTGCGACATGAGTTATGTGCGATGGTCTGATGTCCCACAAGCCATGAAAGAGGAGCTCATCAACAATGTTCAAGTAAGTCATTGATTAGTTAATTCTGATTGTTTGAAAGTGTTTTATGTAGTATAATTATCGCCCAACTAATGGGATGGCACATAATTGTAGTGTGACTTCATGCTCGACTGGGAACGCGAAAACCACTGATTGATCGTAGGTGCTTCATCTCCTTCCATCACGACTTGCACAAGATTTATCAATAATATGGAAGCTAAAGCGTTGGCTAATGGGACTAGATTGGTGAACCCCCTTGTATAGGTCAAGTTGTGTGGCAGGTGGGGCAATGATGCCTTTAAGGTATATATGCTTTTTCTCAAATTAAACCATATATCTACCCATTTAATATGTCTAAATATTGTTGTAGCAAATACATTTGTTTATCATAGCTAACATTGGGTGTGCATGGCAGAAAAGTTCAACTCAAAATTTTCTTTTAATTTCAATTTTTGTCCAAATACTTGAGTAAAAGGTATGAGGATGCAACTAATTTATTTTCATTTCAATAGACTTGTCCAAATTTTGAACTCATATCCCACAATAAATATTGTCATCAACATTTGAAATGAATTTCTATTATTTTTGTTACAATATTACATTACTGTTGGGTAGTGGTTACTCTAGCTTTTGGGCTTAAAATGCACATGTCCACCACAATAAAGTTTTCTTATATGAAAATATATTCTTATACTCATTGCTCACACATGTAGCGCACTGAGAATGGAAATTTGATTGACTTCTACAAGGAGACGGATTGGTCTAAGAAGAATAACAAGTTTGTGATAGATGCTAAAGAAGATACTTGCGTGAGTAGTACACTTATAGTCCATGGGATCTATGTTTCTTTCCAAATGTGATAAATGCATACATAGCACATGCCTAGATTGTTAATAATCATTGTTTTGTCAATGTATGAAGGAGATGCAAGGTAGGATGAATGGCCTAGAACCAGAGCAACGTAGTGATGAGGTACTAGCGACTATCTTTAGAGAGTTCCTTGGCCATCGACCTGGATATGCACGAGGACTCGGAGAGATGGTCATCCCCTAGTCAAGTAGACAATGTGACCAACTTAAAATGCAACATTACTTGTCTGAGATTGAAAGACACAAGAAAGATGTTGAACAACAAAAGAAAGATGCTGAAGAGTAAAAGAGTCAGCTGGATGAAATGAGGGGAGAGATGCGGGCTCTTTGGGAGCATTAGATTTAGATTGACAGAAGGATGTGTAAGTTTCGTACACTTTTTATTGAAAAAAAGTAGAGTTTGCCAAAAATTTTTTTTTTTTTTCAAGTGGGTTTTAATCTATCTATTTTTTAAAGTGTGTGGAATTTACACAACGTACAAATTATTTTCTATTAAAAATATTATAGCATTCTATTATCACAAAATCATGCATCTAGCATGCATTCATGCTTAGATTTATTTTAGTTGGTTGACCCTGTGCCAAGCATGATTTAACAGACATATTACTTTGTGAGCTGGCTTTCTTCAATGTATAGCTTTTTGTTTGTCTTTAAAAAAAAAAAAAATTCATGTCTTTGTAAAGTAACTCACCTGCTTTAGTAATGGTTAGTCATTTCACTCTTACATTAGGCATTAGATAGCATAGATATTCAGACCTCTGTTGCAAAAGAGAAGAGTTTTTTTATCAACAGGGTGATATGGCCATTGAAGCTTGGGCTAAGTAGCAATAACGTGAGATTTATATCTTTGTGTTTGCACCTTTCTTGATCAAAGGTGATATGTAGAACTATGGGTGTCAATGCCAATGAAAAGTTCCACTTGGTAGTAGTTATTTTAGTGATACTAGAGTAATCAAATCTGTTATAACAATGATGTTTATCTATTATTTAATTACTAGCTCAATTTGTACTTCATATGAGTATCATGCACCACCCTAGTGTATAAATACATATGAGTTTAGATGAATTGACTCTTGAAGAAATTATTGAATTGTTTTTAAGAGTCTCAGCTATATTTGTTGATGGATGGTCAATCAGTGTTCAATTTGAAAGAATGAAGATTGGTTGTTAATTTGTTGATTTGAGGAACAACCAAAACCGAGACACAGTAAGAACACTGGGTCATTAATCTTGAAATTCAAATATTTTTGGCGATTTTATATTCACTAGTGGCAAAATATTAGTGACGGGAAAGCTCAACCAAACGTGAATTAGTAATTGCAGCGATTCTTGAATAGCTACAATTGCATATTCAAAACCAAAAATGTAGTTCCAACGATTATAAAATTGCTAGCAATGCTTTTTTTCCAGCAATTTAAGAATAGCAGCAACTAAGTTCACAAAACAAAAATATAATTTGCGGCAATTCTCAAATTGCTGGGATTGGTTCAAAAGTAGCAACTTTCCAATAGTTGCAACTGCATATTCAAAACTGAGAACTCAATTGCAGCGATTCTAAAATAGCTGGCAATTAAGAGATTTTATAATCGCTTTAATAGAGTTTGCAAAACGAATTAGTCCATTGCAATGATATTTTGAAAACACTGAAAATGGGGCTTTGTGTCAATTTTAGTCCTTTTGGTGACGATAATAAATTGTTGAAATTAGTGTTTCCCAGAGATTTTGAACTAGATCGTAGATCATAAGTGCGGCGATATTGTTTACTATTTGCAACAAATAAAATCACCTGCAAAGATGACATTTTAGCAGCAATATTTTACTTCCATTGCAGTAGATCATAGAGAAATAATACTGGCGAACATGTTGCGAGGTGTAAATTGCTGGCAAAAGAGATTATCGACGATTTATAGGATTCCCTTTTTTTTTTTTTTTGGTTTTGGTTTTTTCCTTTTATTTGAAGTTTGGATGATACTCATTTTTTAAAAATTCTTTTTTTATTATTACGATGATGGCTAACCTTCATGGATGAATATGAATAGTTTTTATGTATATTTTTCATTCAATTTTCAACTTTTTTCTTTTATTTGGAGTTTGGATGATATTGCATTTTTGAATTTGATTTTGTCTATTGTTTTTAAGTTTTTAACTTTATTATGGAGAATGGATGGATATGGATAATTTTGATAATTTCTTCCACATTTTTTAGGTTGTTTTAAGTACAAAATGTGCAAATAAAGTTAAATAGGTGTACTATTGAAAATTGTAAACATTGTTGACTTTTATATACTGATGGGCCAAAAGCACACATTGTGAGCTTTTTTGCATGCTGATGAAATGATTGGCTTTTTGTATGATTGGGCCCCCACTTTAGAATAGCCCAGACCAATATGGACAAAAGGGATCGACCAAACCAATAGTTAATGGTTCAGTTCAATCCCTACGGGTGATTGGTCCAATCCGGTCTATTTCAGTCCATGACTACCTCTAACCGTACTAGTCGATTACCCCCTTACTAAGTAATAAAAAACTATGAGATATTTTCATGTCTCATTTCATCTCATTCCCAAATATATAAATATGAATTTCATCTTACTCAAATGTTTAAAACAATAAAAAAATAAAAAATAAAAAAAATTTGTTTTTTAAATAAACTTAAAAAAAAAATGTAAGCCTCATGGTGTGGTAGCCAATGGTGGCTCCTCAAGTAGACAGAAAAGACAGGTTCTAAAATATATTATTGATATAAAGAAACAACACACACATTGAAACCAAAGGAGAAAATGATTTTGGAAAGATAATGCCAATTCACTCTATCAAAAAGTTTTGAAACATTGGCCTTTAACCTAAATTATTACATGTAGTTTTTCTTGCTAAACTATGGGTTAGTTTATGGCCAAAGAGGAACATGCATATACTTAAGTAACCTACCCATGAAGTGATGGGGTCCTTTCCTTTAGGGGATGAGGCTTTTTCACTCTAGTACCTTGTGGACTTAGAGCATAGTCTCTCGAGCACCATGTGTGTAGAGGGAAGGGGCAACAATGATGAGATTACTAAATTGTGTGAGGGCCTAAAACTTACTAAGGAGGAAAGGCAAGAAGTGGTTGTTGCCGAGGAAGACTTGTTCCTATCTACTGAGAGAGTCAAGAAATGCCTAGTTGCTCTGGTGGTCTCAGATAGAGAGGTAAACAAAGGAGCATTTCGTGCCGCCATGCTAAAACTATGGCATGTAGAGGGATGTATCATGCTTAGAGAGATTGGTTGGAATAATTTTTTGGTTGAGTTTCATTCGAAGGAAGATAAGGATTCTGTCTTGCAGGGTAGACCTTGGTCATTTGATAAGTTCTTGATCTGCCTCCAAGAGTGAGCTAGTTTTAATAGCCCCTTGAGATATCTAGTTTACTACTAAGCCTTTCTAGGTTCAGTTTCATGACTTCCTTTTGTAGGCATGAACAAAAAGGTGGGGGAACAACTTGGGGCTACGATAGGAGAGGTGTTGTTGGTTGATACAGAAGGTAGTGGAGCAGGCTGGGGGCAAGTTTTTACGTGTGAAAATTTTGTTAGAGCTGTCCAAACCATTGGGCCGAGGAAGGTTTCTAATGCTGGGAGAAAAGACTATGGATTCCTCTCAAGTATGAGAGACTTCCTAACTTTTGCTTCCAGTGTGGCCTTATCCAACACCAAAACCATAGGTGCCAGAAGAGGGCAGCTTAGAGGCTCATGGGTGATCGCTATGGCCCTTGGTTGAGGGTGAATCCCCCATCCAAAACCTCCTCATTCAAACAAGCCATGGAAGGGTCTGGACTAGCTCCAAACATGGGGAAAGTGTCAAAGCGTGTAGGACAGAATAGGAGGACATTGCTAATAAAGGAAAGAAGCCAGCACTAAGTATAAACATGGATGAAGGCAGGCAATCCTCTAGTCTTTTGGATCTTACCAAGGTGTCAAACCCACATATAGAGCATGAAAAGGCTATGTCAGAAAGTATGTAAGTTGACCTTTCACATTAGGGCCTTTCCTCTGTAGGGTTTGCTTTCAACTTTACAGCCTCAAAGGGAAAGGAGGGTTGTCCCTATTCCTTAAATGTGGGAAGGGTGGAAAAGACATCTGACGCCAAAATGCTAGCAGATAAGATGAAGGCCACACCAGAATGCTCATTAGGGTGCACTGTCATGTATTCAGCTCTAAATTCTCCCTTACCAAGAGGCTACACAAAGTCCATGTCAAAATGGAAAAGATGAGCTAGGGACTTGGAGGAGAAGGTGAATGCTAAGCTCCCTTTAAAATGTGCTAGAAAAAGATCTATTAGTGATATAGAGGATCACTTGGGACACTTTATGAAATCAAAACAACAAAAAAATGTCGGAAGGGCTAGTAAGAAAGGATTGGTAGAGGCTGCTATGTAGCCCTGCCAAACCAAATGAATATCCTGTGTTGGAACTGTCGAGGGCTTAGGAATCCTTGGACAGTTCATGAGCTTCACCTGTTGGTGAAAGACAAGTTACCCAGTATTGTTATTCTTATTGAAACTAATTGCAAAAGACCTAAAATAGAAGCCATCCGCAATAAATTGAGATTTGAAGACAATTTTGTAGTTGACAGTTTGGGGAGAAGTGGTGGCTTGGCAATTATGTAGACATATGTTATTATAGCACAATTTGTTAGTTATTCCTAGAGCCATATATCTTTGGAGATGCAAGTGAAGGATTGGGACCACAAGTGGCCCTTGACTAGCTTTTATGGAAACCCCTTGGTTGCTAAGAGGATGGAAAGCTGGAACCTATTGAGGCGAATTACTCCAAATGATCAAGTACCTTGGCTATGCATGGGGGATTTTAATGAGATCATATCTCAAGATGAAAAATTTGGTGCTTCTCAAAAACCTTATAGACAAATGGAACTCTTTAGGAAAGCTCTAGAGGAGTGTGTATTGAGTGATCTGGGTTATGAAGGTTCCAAAAACACTTGGTGTAATGGTAGATAAGGCAGTGCATTTACTAAGGAGAGGTTGGATAGAGTGGTTAGCAATCGAGCTTAGAGCTCTCTTCATGAACATACTAAGACCTCTATTCTCCTAGTTCAATGCTCCGATCACAAACCCTTGCTTATCTACTGTAACAACCCTCTTATTCTTTTTTAGGCCCAAGAAGAGAACCTTTAGTTATGAGGCTACTTGGTTCATGAAGGAAGAATGTTATGTGTGATATCCCTCATTTCCTTTTATTTTTAAGTATTTATATTACTTATTATTGTATTGGTTCTTTTACTTTTAATTGGTTGTTATTAATTTGGTTATATTATTTTATTGTTATGATTGCCTAAGTTGTGTAATTTATTTGAATGTACTTTTTTCTTCTTATTAATTATTGTCTATTATTTAATGGCTCTTTATTTCAAATTTTTTTATTGTTGGTTTTTACTATTTTATTTTACTATTACTAAGTTGTGGTATTTTATTTGTCTTTTTGCTTATTTTAAGTTAGTTAACTCTATGTTTAATTTCTCACCGTTGCATTAGTTTTAAGACCGCAAGATGAAGGGTTGGGATTAAAACCCCAAGCCCTTAGCTTTTTCCTCCATTCCCTTCTCTCTCTCTCTCTCTCTCTCTCTCTCTCTCTCACACCCACGCCGCACCCCCTCCTCCCTCTCACCCAATTCGTTCCCTCAGCCCAGTGGTGCCTTCGTGCAGTAACCCAGCTAGCCACACCAAACCGGCAACCACCCCACCAAGCTGAGCTCCTCCCTACGTGAGTTCCTCTCTCTCCTTCCATGGTAAACCAGCCCGAAACCCACTGGTTTCTCTCCCTTTCACCTCTGCCAACCCTGTTGTGTACCACCCACCTTGCCATCGCCCATCTTGCCAACCTCCCCTCACGCCGACGACCATCACCCCCACCGGACCCAGCCTCCATCTCTCAACCACTCTCTCTCTTTGCAACACTCAAAGCCCACGAGTTCTTCAACCCAACGTGGTCGTCCACCATTCCCTAGCCACTGCACCACCACCATAAAGCTCATCTCTCATCGGTGACCTTCCCTAGCCACCACATGCCCTCCCACTCTCCCACAATTTCTCTCCACACCTTTGGCCCCGATCTATCACCCCCATAGCCACCAGCCACCATCATCAACTCCACTAACCTCCATAAGCCCCTCCATACCCAACCCAAGCCTTTGTAGCTTCCCCCTTCATTTTCCAACTTTGTGACCCAGCCACCCCTTAGAAACATTGCTCCGCCGCTGCTCTGCCACTTTTGGCGTCACCGTGGTCTAGCTCACCTTTGATCTTCCAGAGTTGCCTTTCCATTGTTGTAAGAAATTTTTCAAAGAATTTTTTGAGATTTAAATATATTTTTACCCTAACTTGTTTTTTGCAATCTAATTGGTTGTGACGGGTCTTAGGTCCGAGAAGTGTAGATTTATGGATTGTGATTGTTGTCAGATATGGGCCTTGGACCAGATTGGAAGATGGGTTTATTTGTGGAGTTGGATTGTAATTGGTGTATTTTATCTAATGTGTGATATGCCATTACATCAAATATACTGTTTGCATGCATTTCCATGTGTCATGTTTGAAAACTAGGTTTTCGTGTTAAGAAAGGATTTTGGATGCATGCGTAATGAATGGATTGAAAAGAACGAAACAAAGGAAAATGAACTGTACGGATGGTGGTAGAGTCCTGCTTGTGCTTCCCATTTATGATGCAAGTTGTAGATATGGTAGTAAGCAAAGGTGGTGGTAAGTCCCACCTATGATTCCTACTTACAGTGCAAGCTGCAGGGATGGTGGTAAGTCCTGCTTGTGATTCCCACCTATAGTGCAAGTAGTAATGATGGTGGTAACAGGGATGGTGGTAAGTCCCACCTATGATTCCCATGTACAGTGACTAATAAATGGGTTTGTGGCTTGTTTTGGAAAACATGTCATTTTTTTAGAATATGATGGTTTTATTTTTGCATTTTCATCATGTGGATGCATACAAGTTAGTTGTATTAATGTGTTTTTATCTTTTGGATTGTTTGATTGATTACTTACTAAGATTCATAATCTCACTGTAGTATTCCTACCCTACGGTTCCGTCTTATGGAATCATAAATTTTGATGCAAAGGATGACATTGAGTTTAAGGGATCAGCTCCACCAGATTAGTGATTTGTGGTCACTTGTTGATCTTGGGATTTGTTTCCCCTTTTTTGGCTATGTATTTTAGCTTTTTATTTTATTTTGCTGGATAACTGTATAACCTCTTTGAGGATCTTTTATTGTTGTGGTTCTGTTTTTAAGATTCTAGTATTTAGTTGACTATTTTATTTTTCCGCTACGATTATTACTATACACTTAATTGCATATTCACACACTAAGCACTTGTTGATTGGGGTGTGTCATAATCTCAGTGTCATGATTCCCTCCAAATCACATGTGGGTGTGGGGGGTGCCACATTCTATGATTATTAAGCATTCATGGTCTGGCATTCCTGCTTCCTTTAGTAGCACTGACTTCATTAAAAAGGGATTGGTTAGGTGCCAGCAACACCTGACCACATGGAGCAAATCTCTTCTTTAGGATTCTAGAAAGGCCAATGATAAGAAGAGGGAGAATATAAAAGAGTTGCAAGACCTAAACCATGGGCATCTTTGAGAGGCAATTAGAGGACTACAATGGGAAGTGAATGATATTCTTGAAGATGAGGACCCCAAATGGTGCCAAAGGGCAAAGCAAAGGTGGTTAAGAGATGATGACAGAAATATTAAACTATATCACTCTTGTGCTAGCCAAAGGAAGATGGACTGCTTGCCTCATAGCCTAAGGAAGTTAGTGACCTATTTTAGGCCTTTTACATTGGCCTCTTCACATCCTCTTAGCCTCAAGGGATCAGAGACATCTAGTTCACCTGAGAAAAGTAGTGACTATTGATATGAATGACCAGTTACTCTCTGATTTCACAATTGAAGAGATTAATTTGGCAATATTTGAAATGAATCCTCCCAGCTCTCCAGGGCCTGATGGATTTTGTGCTATCTTTTATCAAGACCATTGGGACACTGTTGGTAAAGATCTAGTGAGTGTAGTGAAGGATGTGCTGTCTTCCAGGTTGGACCTTGAAGTGTTGAATGAAACCCTCATTCCCAAAAAACATAACCCTAAACTAGTTACTGTTTTGTCCCATTAGCCTCTACAATGTGTCCTACAAGGTCATTGCAAAAGTTCTAGCAAACAGGCTAAAAGGGATCCTTCCTGTGATAATTTCCCCCAACTCAAAGTGCATTCATTCCTAGTTGACTAATCTTGGATAATGTCATTGTGGCTTATGAGGCATTACACACCATGAATACTAGAATGCAAGAAAGGAAGGAAGGCTATATGGCTATAAAATTGGATATGAGTAGGGCATATGATCGAGTTGAGTGAGACTTCTTGGAAGCTGTCATGCAGTAGATGGGTTTTAATGACAGATGGGTCTCTCTGATCATGCAGTGTATTTCCTCATCTAGCTATGCCCTCACATAAATGGTGCTCCTCAACAAAATTTCCATCCTTCTTGAGGGATTAGACAAGGGAATCCCCTCTCTCCTTATCTTTTCATTTTGTATAGAAGCCCTCAGCTTAATTCTTAATCATTCTGAGTACCTTGGTTATATCTCAGGCATTCCAATGTCTTGAGGCTCACTTGATATTAACCTCTTATTTGTTGCATATAATAGCCTCCTTTTCTACAAAGCCAACTCATTGGAGTGGAGCAGACTCTACAAGCTTCTTGAAACCTATGAATAGGCCACTAGTTAGAGGTTGAATAGAGAAAAAACCTCCATCATCTTTAGCAGTAGAAAAAATCTACTCAACCTCCTACTATTCACACAACCCCCACACTCCACATTTTGTTTTAATTTTTATTATTTTATTTTTTATCAAATATTTAATATATAAATAATAAATAAAATAATTAAATTAATTTAAAAAGAATAAACTCAAAAAAAATATTAAAAAAATATTAAAAAATTGAAAAAAAATTGGAGTGTGGTGTGTGGGAGGTTGTGTAGCATAGCTCTTAGCAGTAATACCTGACCTGAAGTGAAAGATATTCTCTTGGCTACCATTGGAGTTAGGACTTCTAACTCTCATGAGACATATTTAAGATTACCATCATATATGGGCAAACACAAGTCCAAGGCTTTCAACTCCGTCCTTGACAATATTAAAAGTAACATGAGCAATTAGAAAGTGAAGTTCATGTCCTAGGCAGGAAGAGAGACTTCTAAAATCATTGATCCAAGCAATCCCCACCTACAGCATGGGCCTATTCAAAGTCCCAAAAACACTGATTAAAGAGATTAACATAATCATGCAAACTTTTTGGTGGGGTCTTAAAGATGACAGATCAAAAAATTCACTAGCTCAGGTGGCAGCAGCTTGGAAAAGCAAAGTGTGTTGGGGGCTTGGGTTTCAGGGAGTTTGAGAAATTTAACTTGGCATTACCAGCCAAATAGGGGTGGAGACTAATTGAGCATCCCCATTCTCTAGCAGCAAAAATTCCGAAGGCTATGTATTTCCCCAAGTCTAAGTTCTTAAATGCAAAAGTTGGTTACAATGGATCCTTCCTATAGCAAAGCTTCTTGACAGCTAGGCAGCTTTTTAGTGAGAGGCTAATATGGAAAATAGGTAATGGGGACTTAGTCAAAATATGGAAGCATAAATGGATACAAAAGGCTTCTTCATTTTGTATTCAATCTCCTATGAGTTTGCTAGATACAGATGCTGTGATACCCCGTTTTTACGTTTATTTTCACTGAACGAGTATTTTAATTTAATTAAAATAATAGTTCTTTTATTTTAAATTATCAGATTTTAATTGGATTTTATTTGTTTGAGTTTAAATTGCTGTTTAATTTATTTTAGCTAGTCTTTGGATTTAAAATTTAGTTGTTAGTTTTTATTAGTTATTTATTATATTTTAGCTTTAAGTTGTGTTTAAATTATTTTCTTGGTTTTATTGCTTTTAAAGTTGTTTTCGTTGGATTCCAGATGTGAGGATTGGATCTCATTTCTTTTCCTCCATCTTTTCTTTTCTCTTTTTCTTTTCTTCTTTCTCTTTTTTCTTCTTCTTTTCTTTCTTTTTTCCCTTTCTTTTCCGCTGGTTTTTCTTCCTCCCGCGCGACTCTCTCTCTCTCTATCCATTTCTGTTCATTTTTCTCTCTCCGCCCAGAACCACCACCGCCGGCCACCGTGCGGCACACCACCCACCCAGTTTTCTTCCCCTCTGGCCAGTGATCATCCCCACCAAGTTTCACCGCCATCCGAGCTGCCGTTTAGCCAGAATAGTCACTCCAAGCCAAACGGCTTGTGCTCCGTTTTGCCGCTGTCGCTCTACCTCCGGCCACCACCCCTTCACCACTTCATCATCGATTCCTTGTTATCCTAAACCACCCATTTCCGGCCTCGATCCGTCACCAGAACAGCCCCCACGAGCTAACTCTCTGATTTGGGTATTTCGGCCTCCTACCGCCGTTTTCGCCGCCACCCACGGCCAACCTTCACTTCCACTAGCTTCATAAACACCTCTAAGCCATTCCCTATCAATCCCAAGTCTTGGTTTGTCCCCAATCAAAAGTGGGTATTTTACAACCCACGGCCACAGTGTATTTACACCGTTACGTTGCTTTCTCTTCGCCGTTTACTGCTTGCCAATCCTTCAAAAATTATTATATAGCGCTGTAAGTATTTTCCAAACTTCATTTTAGATTTAAATATATTATTGCTTTTACAATAATTATTTGTGACTGGTTGGTTATTCCGGACTGAGTCCGAGGAGTCGGGGGTCAGATGGATTTGAGGACGGAGTTGCTTGTTTGGTTGTTATGGATATTTTAAAATTGTTGGTTAATTGGTGTCGTATTATTTGCATTGTGCACGCATATGCATGTGTTAATTATTGAAAACTGGGTTTTAATGAGTTAAATGGATTTTTGGGTGCGTGTCTATCACGACCCCAAGCCGAGATGGGGTATTATCTCGATGGAGCTCCTCTGGTCACTCGGGAGCGCAATATACTGAGTGATGTCCCTTGAGTTGTCGCTCGGCGACAACAGGTGCGGGCGGGATGGTAACGCTATCGTACCGACTCCGTGGCCCCTCTCCTAGCGGGAGCTAAAGGATGCTTGGCTACGAACGTGCGGGGCGCGGAACTAGGCATCGTTCATTACGAAGTCACACGCATGGTCGTTACCCATGGTGTGACGAAGGGAGCCAGGGCTTGCGGATGACCCCTAGGGGAGGTCATGGTGCATTCGGTTAAGGAAAAGTGAAAAATGGTTTTAAGACTTAGATTTTGGGCCATTATTTGGGATAATGGCGATGAAAGATTTAAATGAAATATTTTGGGCCAAATGAGACTTTTGGCGTGTGGAAAAATGTGTTTTATGGGACATGTGCATTGGGCATTCTTTCATGCATATTGTAGAGTTTAATATATTTTTATCTTGTGGCGTTTTGAATATTACTTACCTGCGGCACCATTTTTGGTACCGTAGATTTTGATGCAGAGATTGAGAAGGAGGAGGTTGAGCCCGAGGAGGTGGCTCCGCCTGAGTATTGATTTGGAGTGCTGATCTATGGATAATATTTGTAGTTGTTTTTATGATATGTATTTGGTTTGAGATAGTGTTGAACATGTAATATTTTATTTACGCGTGTTTTAAACGAGTTTGTATTTAAATAAAAATTCTGGTAATTAGTTATACGACTTTATTATCCGTTGCGTGATTTTATTTTGTACACATGTTGCATGTACACACACTTGGCACTTGGCGATGGGATGTGTGACCCGTATTGTCATCATCCTGACGTCTCGATTTCCACGTGTCCGTACGTGAAAATTGGGCGCGTCACAAATGCCTTGATCAAGGATCTTATAGATCCCAAAAGTCAGCAATGGAATCACTCCTTACCGAAAGAGCTCTATACTAAATCTAAATATGAGATGATCAGCAGAATGCCTCTTAGTCTAATCCATAATTTAGACAAGCTTACATGCATGGAGATGTACCTCTGATGGAAAATTCACTGTAAAGAGTGCCTATCATCTACAAGTGGACCTCATGAATAGCACAATGGGCCAATCCTCGAGTATTATTCCTAGTGAAGACCTATGGTCTAAACTATGGAAACTTAAGGTTCCTATTGCAATCATGATTTTCCTATGGAAAGCTAGCCACGAGGTCCTCCCTACCAAATTAAACCTATTCAACAGAAAAGTAGTATACTTCCCCAACTGCCCCATCTGCTATGTGGAACCTAAATCTATTGCTCATACTCTATGGAATTATAGCGAAGCCTAGGATGTGTGGTGTAACAGCCCGCTAAAATTATCAGTTTTGGATTATTTCCCGACAGCAATCACATCTCTCTTGTCTTTACCCTCATCTGGAATCACGCGTATAGATTATCTTTTCCGTAAATCACGTAATTTGTTCTTCACCGACAGCTGTAAAATCATGAACAGTTCTATCCTAAGCGTTGTACCTCGATGGCGTTTTTCCGGATCTTATCCATCGAATTTCAAAGTATTAAATAAGCTTGTTTTTAAAGTAGCACAATTATAATAATTTAATGAGTTCTGAAAATATTATAATTGTGGATATTTATTTAGATTAAATATTTTAATTGTTTTAAGATATTAAGAGGTTTAATTTTACGTTGAAAATTCTTATTTAAATTTAAGTGTTTTATGCACTTTGATTAATTAACGGTACTTTATCATTTTTATATAATGATGAAGAAATATTATTTTTATAAATTTTAGTTTATAAAATAATATTCTACCTTAATTCATCATAGTGTTTTATTTAAAGTGTTTTATTTAAAATAAGACATTTAAGCGTTTTTAATCAGTGTTTTAACTCACTGTTGGTTTATTTGAGGATCCCGAAATGTAGAATTGAAGCGATATACTCTGGCCCTACCTTTTTTCTCTTCACTTTTTCTCTTTTTCTTTTTATTTTCTTTTTTTCTCTCCCTTTCTCTCTCTTTGGCCGACGGATGCGTGAACTCTCCACCATTGCCGTTCGGGTTTGAGCTCCAGCCGGCGCCACCTCCGGCCGCCGGACCCCACCTCCCACTCCGGCCTCTCCCCCTCCCTCCGGCGAGTCCAACCACGCCGGTGGTGTACTAAACCGGCCTCTCCTTCTCTCTCTCTTACCGTTCTCTTCCTTCTTGTCTCATTACCGTCGCCGCCCCTTTGACCGCCCGTTTCTCCGCCGTCCGGTGGAGGTGTCGTACACCGTCCCCGCCATTCTCTTCCTCTCTCACCAAAGTTCATCCCCTCCAATTTTCAGAGCCATCGGACCAGCCGTTAGTCTCCGAGAGCCGCCGGAAGTTGCTGCCCCTGCCCTGTTTTCTCCCCTGTTGCCGATTTCTTTCTCCGCCCAGAACCGCCGCTCGCCGGCGGCGTGGACTACACCACCCACCCAGATTTCTTCCCCTCTCACCGGTGAACATCCCCTCCAAGTTTCACCTCCATCCGAGCCACCGTTAGCCGCCACTCTCGCCTCCAAACAAATGGGTTTTTAAGGTTTTTCACCATTTTGGACCACCATACACGGCCAAATCAGCCACCAAGCACCACCATTGGACTCACCTCATCAAGGGCTTCCTCCCCATGTCTTTCTTTTTCCCAAACTCTCACTTTTTTCATATGGGTTTCTCAAAACACCCGTTCGGTTGCACCACCGTGCGCCGCCGTACACGGCCACCCGTGGTGTTTCACCACCACCATCTTGTTCCTCTCATCCTCATGAACCTCTCCAAGAAATTTCATGGCCAACGGAGCTTCGTAGAGCTCACACTCTCCCTCACTCTCCAAGGCCAAAAATGGTTTCAAACGGCCGATCCGCCGCCGTTAGCCACCGTCCGACCACCACCTCACCACCACAGCTCCACCACATGTTCCTTTACCTTTCCCTAGCTTTCCATGAAGTTCTATGGCTTTTCGCTACCTCGCGTCTCCTCCGCTCACCGTTCGGAGTTACTATTCACGGCGTGACGCCGCCGTGCTCCGCCACCTTTGACCACCACGAGGCGACCGTGAGTCTTCCAAGACCACGCCTAGCCTTTCTCAAGCCCAAACTACCACTTTATGTGGTGGACAGACACCGTACCGCCACGTACGCTCCTCCGACGCATGTTCGTGACGAACAACGAGCGACGCACGGGTTATCCCGTCGATGGTATAACCTTCTATCTCTAGTTATTTTACGTTTAAAATAGTTAGTTGGTTGGTTTGTGAATTGTGTAGTTGTATTTGTGGAGTTCGTTGCGTAGTTGTGAAGGGAAGTGTGGTTGTGAAGTGTTGAGTTTGATTGTGTATTTTGTGGACTGTGCTGTGAAGTATAGGCGTGAGATGGATGCCGTAGATGTGATACGGCGGGTTGTGTGAAGAGAATACGCGTGTAGCGTACTCTGTGTAATGCAGCGACGCGCCGCGCGACGTGCGCTGTAATGATGTGTGTCGTAGAAGGAAGGGAGTACGCATGTAGTGTACTCCGTGTTGTATGGCGATGCATCGTGTGATGTGCATCGTGTTGATGAGTGTTGTAGCGAAGGAAGTACGCGTAGTGCGTACTCCGTGTCGCGTAGCGATGCACTGTGAGACGTGTATCGCAGTGATGGGTTTTGTAGTGTGGATGGAAGAGAGTTCACGTGAGTGTACTCTGTATTAAGTCGTGAAACACCGGATGGCGTGTCACGAAGGGTTGGATGGCGTAACAGAGAAGTGTAGAGCATGGTGTAGTGTTGGGAAACTGTATGACAGTGTCCCGAAGCAGTGGTGTTATGGATTATAGTCCGGGGTGACTGGTGTCATCTTGTGGTTGACTATGGCTAAGAGTATATGGATTGAGAAAGGAATTGTTTGTTTGGTTATTATTGATAATTTTAATGAACTTGTTTTAGTGCAAAGGCTTTCTGAAGTCAAATTATCTCTTCTGGGTATAGTGAAACCTCAAGTTGCCGTGGTGTTGCAAGTGCTCATAATATGACAATTGAGTTCAGAAGTGAAAATCTTAAGGACTTGAGTGTTCCTCTTCCAGCTGTTGTGCAGTTCCTCGTGTTTCGCACTCTATTCTCATAGAACGCGACGATCGAGGTAAGTTAGCCTCTAACTTACTATCAGTTTATTGTGTATGTGTGATGGGTAAGGGAACTACAATTTATGTATGTATGTTATCGTATATGCCATGTCATGATATGTCATTATATGTTCATCTGTTACGTATGATTTAATATCTCATGAATAATTATCTGTTACATAATCTTTTCTGTCATACAATATGTATGTTATAAGTATGCCATGTTAAGTATGCCATGAAATGTTATGATTAAATCATATGGTGCCATTTACAAGTATACGCCATGTTAGAAAAGTATATGATATTAATTAATATCTCATGCATTAAGAAAGATAAGATATGTTATGTTACGTATAATACGTGGGGCCACAACAACTGTGGAGTACGTATTATATTTATGTTACTTATAATGCGTGGGGCCACAACAACTGTGGAGTACGTATTATATTTATGTTACTTATAATGCGTGGGGCCACAACAACTGTGGAGTACGTATTATATTTATGTTATTATAATGCGTGGGGCCACAACAACTGTGGAGTACGTATTATATTTTATGTTACTTATAATGCGTGGGGCCACAACAACTGTGGAGTACGTATTATATTTATGTTACTTATAATGCGTGGGGCCACAACAACTGTGGAGTACGTATTATATTTTATGTTACTTATAATGCGTGGGGCCACAACAACTGTGGAGTACGTATTATATTTATGTTACTTATAATGCGTGGGGCCACAACAACTGTGGAGTACGTATTATATTTTATGTTACTTATAATGCGTGGGGCCACAACAACTGTGGAGTACGTATTATATATGTTATGTTACATTAAATACGTGGGGCCACAACAACTGTGGAGTACGTATTATATTTATGTTACTTATAATCGTGGGGCCACAACAACTGTGGAGTACGTATTATATTTTATGTTACATGAAGTATGGGGCCACAACAACTGTGGAGCATACACTACATGAGACACAACAATTGTGACATGTAGAATACGTGGGGCCACAACAACTGTGGAGTACGTATTATGTTTTATGTTACTTGAATACGTGGGGCCACAACAACTGTGGAGTACGTATTAATGCACATTATTAATCAAGACAATTAAATAAGATTCCAAGTTTATGTTAAGTCAATTTCAGATCAAGTTCATGTTATTTATGCTCACGTACATGTTATGTTCATGTTCATGTTATGTTCCAAGTTCATGTTCACATCATGTTATGTTCACGTTTATGATACGTTCAAGCTCACGTTCATGTTATGTTATGTTCATGTCCATGTTATGTTTCACGTTCATGTTATGTTGATTGTTCATGTTATGTTTTAAGCTTAAGTTCATGCCATGTTAAGTCAAGTTCAGTTCACGCTTAAGTTCTGGTTAAGTCATGCTATATGTCAAGTTATACTATGTTTATGTATGACTATAATTATGCATTTATGCTTTTACTGCCATGCATGCATTTTTAACCTGTGTATAAGTTTTATGTTAACTTACTGAGATTTGTAATCAAATCTCACTGTGGTAGTCCCAACTACCATTCCCCCCGAATGGTAGATCTTGTTACAGGACCCGAAGGAGAATTGGAATCTGACCAACTGAATACAGTCGACTAGGCCACGGTGCGATGTTGATGATGGTATAGTATTTAACTTAGGTTAATACTTACACTTTTGGAGTTGTATCTCAAGTATTCTTTTGATCACAACCATTTTAGACTAGTGTGGTGATCACGGCTTTTTAGTATGCCTTTATGTATGAAATATGTTTCAAGTATTTGGGATATTTTTAGTTTGGTGCATAGTATTGCTAAAGAAAAAAAATTATCCGCTGCGAATATTGCATAATGCTAGATGCATGTTAGGAACATTGCATCTTATATGTCATGAACGGGGGCAGGTAACCTTGTGTTGCATGTCTCGACGCTTCAAATGTCCGTTCAATCCCAAGCGGAATTTGGGGGCGTCACATGTGGGGCTCTTGCTCAAGAAAATTGCAAAAGAGTTCTATAGAGGTTTTCTCCTTCTTGGACCTACTTAGGTAGTTGTTCTCTTCTTTGCAACGGGAGGACCTAGAGCTGTTTGCCATGACAGCTCGCCATCTATGGAAAAGAAGAAATGGTTGTCTTTGAAGAGGTGTTCACCTCTCTAGATACCTTGATCTCACAAGCCCATCTACTTATTTCTAAATTCCAAGCTGCTAATCAAGTTGAAAGGACAGCCAAGAGAGGACAACATATCAGCTTAGCAATGGATAGCTCCACCTCAGGGTTATTACAAGGTCAATTGGGATGCTGCCATTGACAAGGTCAATTGTAAGGTTGGAATTGGGGTTGTGATCAGGGACTTTAAAGCCATGTTTTTGCTACTCTTAGATCTTCCCATGACCTCTCTCCAGACCCTCAACTAAGTGAAACACTTGCCCTACTTAAGGCTTCATTGTTGTGTACTGAATTGGGGTTGTCTAAACTGCCTCTTGAAGGGGATGCTCAAGTTGTGGTCAATGCTATCAAGAACCCTCAAGAGACTTGGTCCTTTGCAAGGTTGATAGTTAGTGGTATTAAGCTTATACTAGGAAAAGTGTCTTAATGCTCTATGATGTATGTACCTAGAATTTAAACTTTGTGGCTCATGTTCTAGCCCGAGATGCTTTACTCCTCACTAAAGAGGTTATTCCACTGGAGGATTCTCCTCCTTGTATTCTTACTTTGGTTCCTTGATTTTAATGAGATTAGTAATTGTTGTTTAAAAAAAAAAAAAGTTCATGGGCCAAAGGAATGCTATCTCTGATAATACCTTCTACAAAAGCTTCTTCCAGCACAAATATTAGCTTGGGCACCAGGGTAGCTAAATGAAAAGCATGGATTTTAGAGAAGATTTTGTAAGAGATCACTTGACATTAAGTGATAGGTCTAAAGTCAGATAGAGTGGAAGGACTACTGAATTTAGGAATGAAGGTGATTAAAGAATGTCTATTAGGGGGTAAGATCACACCATGGAAGAATTCAACAACAACCTCATATAGATTTGGATGGACAATAGACCAGCCTGTAAGATAGAAGGAAAAGGAGAAGTCATCTGGACCAGGAGGGATTGTAAAGCGATGTTTAAATCAATGTGCTTTACTTCCTCTAAGGTGGGAATTTCAAACAGGAAATCATTATTCACATTAAAAACTAGATTAGGAATGAAATAAAGCTAAGGAGTGACATTCTTTACATTTTCAATCGTCAATTGAGGATGGAAAAAATCAACAGCTACAACATGTGGAAAGAATTCCATCAAAAAAAGTAAGAGAAGTAATTGTAGATTTTCTTCTCTTATGAGAAACTATTTTATGAAAGAAATTTGTAATCCTACCTCCCTACGACATTCATTGAATTCTAGACTTTTGTTTAAAATATATCCTTTCTTGAAGAAGAACGTTAATGTATTCTTTTTCTAGATTTTATAATAGGAGAAGGTTAAAATCAATACTTGCTTGCTGATTTTGCAATTTGAATTTTATCTTTTCAAAGTTTTAACCATAGACGAACAGTTTCAATCAATCCAACAAGATGACAAGGCAATCTCCAGTTAGTAGAAACATAATGGATGCTTGATCCATGTCCTTCAAAATTTGAAGGAGAAGGGCCAAATTTAGACGCGTTTTTTATTTTCAAGAAAAAATGGGTAATGATCAAACGAATTTTGCTTTTCTAAGTGTGTAAGAGTGACATGAGAAAAATTCAACATCAAAGAATGGCTAACAAAGGCTTGGTCAAGCCTTTCCTAGGAGTAAATGATATCTCTTTTAAAAGGCAAGGTGAATTTAGAGTCCAAGAACGAGAAATCATAAAGAGAACTATTATCATTAAAGTCATTAAAATCAGCTTTAGCATATTGAGAGGAAGGAACATACCCTAGCTTCACACAATCTGAACTAATAGTATTGAAATCCTCTGCCACAGTCCATGGGATGTTACAAGATCTCATATTAGAAAAAGATTTAATCAAAGTTCTTCTAAGAATGGGGTTTCTTGGCATATCACATCAGTTAACATAAAAAGTAAAATGTTGTTCGGTGGATAATAAAACAGAGATCATCAAATCATCCTTAACAAAAATCCACATGCTGCCACCATAATCCCCATTGGGAAAAACTTGGAAAAATCTCAAACTTTTTACCAATCGTAGGAACTTTAAGAAAAGGAACTCTCGATTTTAAAATAGCAATCAAAGGTGTTGCGCCTAAACTTTGACTCAAATTAGTGAATAAAAACTTTAGTACAGTTTTACCTGCAAGTATACTGGTGTTATAATACCTAGCAGGGTCGAATCCACAGGGATTGACTTATGTGATAAGGAAAATAATTCAAACAATGAAAATAAATTACTAAATGCAACGTGCAATCAAATAGAAGAGAAAATTATTTACACAAAGAACATACCTAGTTAAAATCTTCCCATGAAAAACTCCGATGGGGGAAAAAACCATTGGTGAAGGAAAAAGAGTATAATATTTTTGTATCTTGAAATGCTTTAGAATTATTTCATTAAAACCTTGCAAAGGAAATCCAATGGGAAAAAACCTTTGCAAAGGAAAAAGAGTACAATTTGTATATTCATTGGAAGGGCCCCACCAGTACAAGGGGACAGACTACCAAGGGAATTGAGCTTAAGGAAAGATGGGGGACACTTCATTGGAGTGGCGAGCAGAAAAGATGTGAGTGTCGTAAAGTTTAGCTAGTCCAATATGTGGGGTGACCAAGCACCTTGTAAAAAGCCAAGCAAACACTTCCCAATGCGAGGTGGATATGTGTATCTTGCCTTATGGTAGGTAAGCTAGAAAATTCACCTACTGTGAAGGTGAACGAGGAGCTGAAGAGGTTGGTGGCTTTGATGAGACAAGAGCTACCAAGGACAAACTGTATCAGATATGGGAGCTTTTCATAATTACATGGAAAATGTTCAAAAGAGTGGCAATGTCATATGTGAAAGCCCACACTCCATCTGAAGGCTCACGTTTGGGGTGGGTCTATTAAGAGTGACTCGGGAAGTTATATCGTCTGAACCCAGAGGTATGGCCCAATGCCACATGGAAGACACTCATTCAAGGAAGAACTAATGATTATGTAGACCATAGGGAAGTGCAGACCATGCCCTAGTCCTATGTCTCTATCATCCTGCAGTACAATATTCAAGGATAAAGGACTCCTATCCAAACATCTTTAGAGGACATCTGATAGCCAGACTCTCCTAAGGAAGCCAGGAAGGAGTGGTGCAACGATTTAATGAACCCAACATTGTTAGGTAGATTAGCTTCTAAGATAATACTAGAGAATGTGGAGTGAATGTTGTCTATAAGAGGCATTTGCATATTCTGTAACCTATCCTTTTTTGTACATGGATGAATCTATTTCTAATCATTATGTTTATCTTATGTTCATTTCCTATTTTTGAGAGTTTGAATGTGTTTGTTGTTTTTCATTGAACTATAATCTCTGTGTGAATATATGTATCTCTATGTGAGTAAGTGTACGTGCTTCAATTATCATGGGATGGGATAGAGTTCAACATTCCTGCAAGACAACATCACGAATTTGAAATGGGTAGAGGGATTCCCCATGAGTGATTGGGGTGGATCGATATCATGTTGGACCACACCTGGCAGACGAGACTCCTTACATATCATGTTGGAGCAAAGGGTGATTCCTTGCCATATTATTGATTTCATTTTAAATGATACCTTACATAAGAGGATAATTCCTCATAGGGTGATTCTTCGTTGTGCTTACCTATATGTATTTCACTATGAGGGTGATTCCTCGCCGTGTTTATGGAGCCATGTATTTATGCCAAAAAGGGTGATTTCTCACCAAGTATATTTATGTGTCTTTCCCTATTTACTTGAAACTGTTCCTTTCATCTTCAAGAACATTATCTCTCATTAGGAGTCTTTGTCATAGCTACATAACCTATATACAGTTTCATTTTTAGAACCATAGACTTTTATGTAGATTTAGAACTAGGAGTGATGCCCGAGAAAAAGGAGCCAAACATGCCCCACACCCTAAGGATGGAGGCTTGTCTCTATCATTGTAGTCGTGCACATTTTGACTTGTACTTAGTACCTGCCAGGGGGTGACAACTTGTATTTGGTTTGCCGCTTGTTATAAGGAATGTCTAAAATCTATTTCTATGATTTTTTTAGACTTATAGTACTACAAAGTCTTGTTTACTGACTAAACTTTTATCTTTTCCGTTGCAAATTTATATTGGTATCCAACTCGTGCACTTCCATTTGGATGAAGCACGCCGATTCTCAACCAAACTGTTAATGTAATTTATGTTTGGCTAGAATTAGATGCGTATGCTGTTAGGAATAAATGTAATCTTAATTGGACTCTAGGACTGTAGTGATCCGATAAGGATAAGTATTTGAATTGGAACTCTTATCAAATCTTGCTTGTGTTATAAGATAAGAGTCAACAAGAGTCCTATGTGTGTTTCGAGTCTAAGCATCAGCTGAAGAGATAAAGACGCAAGTCTTAATTATGAAATAGAAGCTGATCTGAACTCGATGCAATCCAGAAGAAGTAATCCAATTTAAGATGTTGGCCAATTGTAAGAAATGTATCTGATTGGGATACTCGATAAACTTGTCAGCTGAGTCATCTCCAGACCAATGACAGCATTGCATATCTATAAAGGAGTCGACTGAGGGTTGAGTGAAGATACTAGAACAACACACATTTACATTCATTGAGAGCTTGAAGATCTGGACCGAACTTCAAGAGATCGTGCAACGGGAATTACTTGAGTGAAGGATATTTCGAGAAGCTCAGTTTGTAGAATTGAGTGAGAGCACACTCCAAGGGGGAGTTGTCGTGTTCAAGATTCAACCACTCGAGGTTCCAGTAGGGAAGGCAATGATTGGAGAGTGTCAGAGGTTTTGACAACCTATTGCAGTAGAAGACAAGAGGGTCGTGTGTCTTGAGTAAACGTGTCCAGTTACAAAGGTTTTGTAAACATTTTACTTGTATTACTCTCCGTCAATAAATTGACTTTCCTGGGTTTGGTTGCCCTGTAGGATTTTACCTTTGATGAGTTGTTCAAAGGGTTTCCCTTCGTAACCAAATAGTGTGTTAAAGTTATTAATATATATTGGCTACTAGTGCTAATAGCTTGTGTTGAGTGTTAACATGTAGAAAGTACTTGGGTATTGTCAATTGGCATCAGAGTGTGGTTTACTCAATTTGAGTGTGATCCGTTTCCCTGGAAGATCAAGGCAACACTATCATCACCACCACAATTCGATGATGATAACTATGCCTACTAGATGGTAAGGATGAGAGCGTTTCTAAAATTGTTTGATAAGAAAGTATGGTTAACCATGGAATCAGGATGGACGAGGCCCACATCACTTATAATAGAATGGACCAAAGAACAATCTAGCAGTTGCAATAGGGACAAGAAAGGTCTAAATGCTATTTTCATGGCAGTTTCTCCTGATGAATTCAAGAGAATCTCTATATGTGAGAATGCCAAGGATACTTGGGATATTTTGGAAACCACACATGAAGGGACTAAATGGTGAAAAATTTCAAATTGCAGATATTGACCTCAAAGTTTGAGGAGATAAAAATGCTAGATGATGAGAGTTTTAATGAGTTTTATGCTAAACTAAATGACATTGTAAAACTCCAGGTACAATCTCGGTGAGAAGGTGGAGGAGGCACGAGTTGTGAGGAAAATTCTGATATCCTTACCTGAAAGGTTACGACCAAAAGTGACTGCCATTGAAGAAAGCAATGATTTAGACACAATTTAAGTAGAAGAACTGGTAGGCTCTTTGCAAACCTATGAATCTACTCTTCCACAACAAAAGAAATGTAAGTCCATCGCATTCAAAAACTACTAAGGAAGAAAATCACTCTGATGATGAAGATCTATGCAATGATGACTTAGCCCTTGTGGCCAAAAAACTAAAAAAATTCTTGTTTAATAAAAAAAAAAATCTGGTAAAATGAAAAAAAGTAAGAATTTTGTTAAAAATAATGAATCTAAAAAATGGAATAAAGACAAAACCGAAACTAAAGATAAAGACCAACGCCATGAATGCTTTGGTTTTGATCACATAAGAATCAAATGTCCAAATTTTAAAAGAAAGGCAAAAACTTTGAATACTACTCTAAGTGATGATTCTAATTCTAAAAGTTTAAATACATATTCTGATAATGAAACTACTTTTATTGCTTTCTCTACATCCATTGCAGATTATGCTGACAAGAGCAAACAATGTATTGATGACAGTATGGGTCTATGTGATACTGATTCTGATGTTGCAACAGAAGTTTCTGATCATGAATTAAGCGTGCAGGAAGCATATGAGGACTTATGTGAAGAGTTTGTGAAAATCCAAAAAGTAAATAATAAGCTATACAAAAATCTAACCACCATGGAGAATGAGAAGAACAATTTGGTGGAGGCACTAAAGCTGACAGAACTAGAAGTGACAAAGCTGGCGAATAGAAAGAGGTGTTGGAAAAGGAGTTGGCAGCTTGTCAGGAATTCAAAGAAAAAACTCCCACTCAAAAACTAAATGAACTACTAAAAATTCAAAGAGATAGTTCTGATCGCATAGGGCTAGATACAATACTTCCAAAGATTCACATCATAAAGCATCCACTACCTCTACATCTAAAGGTATCACCTTTGTAAAAGGAAGTAATATGGAAAATATCCCAAAGAAATCTATTAAGAAAGGCAAGTCAACAATGATTTCTCCAAGTAAGTCAAAAAGTATGTTTGTTCCAACTTGTCATTTCTGTGGAATAATTGGACATACTAGAACAAATTGCTTAGACTTAGAAAAGAAGAAGAAAAAGGAAATAGAAATAAGTTTTTGAGCAAGGATAAGAATCTAAAATTTAAGGTGGACAAATTGAGCAATCAAATAAACACCCTAGGTAAGAAGCTGTGTGAACTATCTAAGTTATGTTTTCCAAAAAACTGAAGAATACGCATATCAAGACCAAGTGGGTAGTGAAAGAAAAGGCCGTATGGCTGGTAGCACACACAACACTCAAAGCTATGGACACTAGCATGTGGTATTTGGACAATGTTTGCTCTAGACATATGACAGGAGATAAAGGATTGTTGAAAAAGATTGAGTCCACCAGTGGTGGATTAGTAACCTTCAGTGATGGATGTACAGCAATCGTGGAAGGAAAGGGAAGTGTGAATGTTCTTGGCTTACCTACTCTTCATAATGTTCTTTTTGTTAATGGTCTCAAGGCGAATATGTTAAGTATTAGTCAATTTTGTGATGATAATATTTCTATGTAGTTCTTAAAGGATGAATGCAAAATTTACGATAGTGCTAGAAAATGGATCTTAAGAGGCACCAGAACTACTGACAACTACTATGTAATCTCTTCTATAAACACAATACGTTGTCACAAAGTAGAGCTGGATGAAACTGAGTTGTGGTTCTACCGTCTAAGTCACATCAACTATAGCGACATGAAAAAAATATCTAAGAAAGAAGCTGCACTTGGCCTGCCCAAAATTTTGAAAAATAAGAAGATAGTGTACGGAGCCTATCAGGAAGGAAAGCAGACCAAGGCACATCATAGGAAGATAGTTGACATTCTGACCTCTAGACCACTTGAGCTGTTACACATGCATTTGATGGGTCCTACTCAGAATGAGAGTCTCGGAGGAAAGAAGTATATAATGGTCATCGTGGATGACTATTTAAGATACATGTGGATCATTCTGTTGAGAGACAAAACAGAAAACTTCGAGCTTGTGAAGAAATTATTCAAATGACTACAAATAGAGAAGAATTCATCTATCTCTCGTACACGTAGTGATGATGGTAGAGAATTTGAAAATACTAAATTTTCTTCCTTTTGTGATGAACATGGAATATATCAAGAGTTCTCTGCCCCGATCACTCCACAACAAAATGAAATTGTGGAGAAAAAAATAGAGCAATATAAGAGATAGCTCGCACCATGATAAGTAGCAAAAAGTTGGCTTTATACTTCTGGGGAGAAGCTGTCAACACTACTAGACACATTTTAAACCACGTATTCTTTCGTCCAATCACCAAACTTACCCCTTCTGAGTTATGGAATGGGAAGAAACCCATGGTAAAGTACTTTAAAGTGCTTAGGAGTACCTGGTATGATGACTTGCAAAATTTCATATTGTAGATTTACCACATTGCTCGAGCAGAGGATTTTGGCTGCTCGAGCGAACTCAGGTAGATTCAACCGCTTGATGGCCACTCGACAGTGGGCTCGAGCGGGTTGCGAAAAAACAAGATCGTTTGAGTGGAGACATTGGCTGCTCGAGCGAAGTCAGGCAGAGTTGAACGCTCGATGCACGCTCGACAAGCCACTGGAGCGAATTCAGGCAGAGTCGAACGCTCGATTCTCGCTCGAGTGAACATCGTATTTTACAGATCTAGGGTTTTCCGCCGTCAGGGCATATAAAAGTGATTTTTCACCATATGGCCGTACCTTTTGACTAGAGAACACGTTTTGGGATAGAAAAATACAGCTAGAAGAATTCAAGTCATCTGTTTTGGAGAGAGAGTTCCACACATTGCACGTACGTTGGAATCATACACGAGCACAGATGGGATAGAAGCAGTGAATCATTTCCTTGAGTTTTTGAAGACGAGTTGTGGTTGCGAGGAGTATTTTTCAATGTTTATTTTCCTTCCAATATTCTCAGAACAATTATGGTGAATTTGTTTATGTTGAATTCTATTTTTAGCATGAGCTAAATTTTCTTTATTCTAGGAAAACGATGTAACCTAGTTTTGAACTATACTTGATTGTCTATGCTAATTTAAGGCAATTCTCTCTTTGTTTATCTGATTTATTCTGAGTTTATTGCTTCTAATTAACTGGCCATTGATTAGATGATCTTTTAATCTTGTGATTTGCTATCGAAAGATGGAATTATAAGGTAGATCTTGAATATTTCGGCATAAGGACGTATAGAGATCGAAAGACTTGTATGAACTTATGTAGTATTTAAATCATTGGTCTTATTGCTTTCTTACTTTATTAATTTGCATATTCTTGTGTGAATTGATGAACAAGAATAATTTTCAATTGACTATCGAAAGAGGCTTTTGGATGAATTAGAGATTTGCTAATAAACAAAAAGAATTAAATTAAATTAGCTGGATGAGTAAAGCATAGTGAGGAATTAGGTGAAATCGATTTCCTAGAAGTTTTCTTTCCCATTAATTTAATCTTCGAACTTCAGTTTTATTTCCTTTGCGTATTTCTCTTTGAGTTGATTTTAGTTTAAATTGCAACTACAAAAATCTTAGTGATTCCTTTAGATAAAATTAAGATTAGTATAATTTTGGTATTTGGCAAAAGTAAGGACCAATCTCTGAGGACAATACTCTTCTTATCACTTTACTATAAAGCTACGATACTGCGCACTTGCAATTTTGTACCGACCAAGTTTTTGGTGCCGTTGCCGGGGATTGATTTATTCTTATTCTTTTTGCCAATATCGATATAAAGTAATCTTGGTTTTAATTTAGAATTTTATTTTAATTTGTTCTTATATTTTATTTTTGCTCTACAGGTATGTTTTTTACGTTGGATGCGCCATGCTAGATCTCGTGATATTATTCCTTTTGATCCGGAGATTGAAAGAACTCTTAGATCACGAAGAAAAAATAAGATACTAGCCATGGCTGAAGAAGAAAATGAGGCACTGCCACGCACCTTGAAGAACTATGTACGACCAGTTGTGAATGGAAATTACTCGAGTATATGGCGCCAGACTATTAATGCCAACAACTTTGAGCTCAAACCAGCTTTGATTAGCATGGTGCAGTAGGCTCAGTTTAGTGGATCGCCACTTGATGATCCCAATATTCATTTGGCAATATTCTTGGAGATTTGCGACACTGTAAAAATCAATAGTATTACTGAAGACATCATTAGACTGAGATTGTTTCCTTTTTCTTTGAGGGACAAGGCTAGAGGTTGGCTACAATCTCTACAATCGGAAGCATCACTAGTTGGCAGGACATGGCTGAAAAGTTTTTGCTAAATTCTTTCCACCTGCAAAAAGAGCCAAACTCAGGAGTGAGATTGGTCAATTCAAGGAAAATGATTTTGAGTCACTCTATGAAGCGTGGGAGAGGTATAAAGATTTGATTCGACGTTGCCCACAACATGGATTGCCAGATTGGTTGCAAGTTCAGATGTTCTATAATGGGTGAAATGGGCAAACTCGAACTATAGTTGATGCTGCTTCTGGTGGAACTTTGATGCCAAAGACAACTGAGGGTGCTACTGTCCTTTTGGAAGAAATGGCCTCAAACAACTATCAATGGCCAACTGAGAGGACTTTGGCTAAGAAGGTTGCTGGAATTCATGACTTGGAGCCAATAGCAGCCCTTTCAGCTCAAGTTGAAACACTATCTCATCAGATTTCAGCTTTGACAACCCAAAGGATACCACAAAGTACAGAATATGTTGCATCTACAAGTATGACAGTTCCAAGTAATGAAGCGAGTCAAGAATAAGTTCAATACATCAACAATCGAAACTACAACTATCGTGGTAATCCTATGCCAAATTACTATCATCCAGGGCTTCGAAATCATGAGAATTTTTTATATGGAAATACAAAGAATGTGTTGCAACCTCCACCTCCTCCAGGATTTGATAGCCAACCTAACGAGAAGAAGATGTCACTTGAGGATGCCATGGTTTCCTTTGTTCAGGAGACCAATGCAAGGTTTAAAAAGACTGATTCACGGTTGGACAACATTGAGACTCATTGTAGCAATATGGGAGCCACTATGAAGAATCTTGAAGTGTAAATTGGGCAATTAGCCACTACATCAATGCCAACAAAGAGGAGCTTTTCCTAACAACACTGAAGTGAATCCAAAAGAACAATGCAAGGCCATCACACTTAGGAGTGGAAAAGAAATTGAGAGGTCACCATTAAATGAGAGCAAGTCCATTCTTACAGCTGCGAATAATGGCCAAAGCAAGGATCAAGTAGAAGAAGAGGAGATTGTCAGTGATACACTAAAAGAGACTGACCTGCCTCCAGCAATTTCATTTCCTGACAATCCTCCTATTCTCTCTCCTCCACTTCCTTATCCTCAACGTTTCCAAAAGCAAAAATTAGATAAGCAATTTTCTAAGTTTTTGGATATTTTTAAGAAAATTCACATAAATATTCCTTTTGCAGATGCCTTGAAACAAATGCCAAATTATGTCAAATTTCTGAAGGACATCATTTCCAATAAGAGAAGGTTGGAGTAGTTTGAAACAGTGAACTTTCTGAAGAATGCAGTGCCATTGACTCTGTTTCGAATGTGCTTCCAAGTGTAGAAGTGTCAAGTTGTATCAAGGATAAGTCCAGGATCGTATTCCATAGGGACAAAGGGTTATCAAAGCATATATGAGATTTGTGAGTAACAAATGAGTCGACTATGAGAGATGAAAATAAAATTAAAATGCAATGCAAAAAAAATGATCGAAGTTGAATTTAGAGTTTCTAATAAAAAAGGCAAATTAACGAACACTTGGGTTGGGTTTGAGACTCTCTTTATTTCGGATTCTAGATAATTTTCTCGATTAACAACCCAATCAAGGCATTGATAATCGGAAGATAAAAAGTTAAGCTCAAGTTTTGCAATATTTTTTTTCTAAGGGATTCTCTACTTTACTAGTCAAACACACATTAACAAACAACTGAGAGAGGCCTTGATAATTTTCAAGCTTTTGTTGTGCCTTACGTCAATAACAAAACAAGAGCAAGAGCCGCAATCTATTTTCAATTTAAATCCAATTAGTAACTTAGTGAAATCAACATTCAACAACAAAATATTGCATTAAACTAGAATCTAAAATAAATTAAGTCTCATTCCACAACCCAAGTTTTAGAAATTAGTTACACATGATATTTCTAGCCGTAAAAATAAATCTAAATTGAATCATGACAAAAACTAAATAAAAATATCCAAATGGAAATAAACAGCAAAGGAAAAAAAAGTAAAAGCCGTCGACCTTACTCAACGAAAAAGTTAGCATGAATAAAAAAAAGTGCAGCCGTCTAACTCCTTCCAGGTTCTCTACAGTGGGAAAATGTAAAATAAAAGAAAACTGAAATCGTAAAGCAAGGAACGAAAAAGTAACAAGAAAACCAATCCTCCCCAGCCGACCTGGTTCTCAAACATAAAACGGAAAGCAAACTAAAAGCTAAACTCCTGCATTCCAACGTATACGAAAAGAAACGGAAACAACGAAAGAAAAAAAAAACTAATCTAAAAACAGCTGAAAACTAACAACTCCAAACAGAAAATGAAGCAAGAAACAAGAGTTCTTCTGCAACGTGAAAAGAAACGAATACAAGAAAAAAAAGAATTCCAGCCACCTCCTTCTGGTCTAGAACCTTTCAGCCAGCTATAACAAGATGATAAAAATGAGAGAGGGAGCCCCCCGTCCAGCTCTATCTTTTTTTTTAAAACGAAAAACACCTACTCCCTTTAAATTGCAGAGAAATCCCGTCATCATGAAGTGCTGCCCTCTGATCTCTCGGTCTGCCATGTGCTTCCCTGTAGACTACCTTGCCATGTGCATGGTTCTGTTTTTGGTCCAGCACATAATTCCGCTGCTTTCTTGCGTGCTGTCTGCTGCGTTTGTGATTTGTTTCCCTTTCATCCGTGAGTTCCAGCATCCTACAACGTTCAGCGTGCAGCTCCTTAGATGTAAAGGACAAAAAAACAATCCAAAAAGAGAATTGCCAGCCGTCCAGCCATGTGCATGGTTCTGCTCCGTGAGTGCGCGATTTGGCTGGCATTATCTTGTTACTGTTTTGATGTTCTTATGATATGCTCATGTGGTCCCCAGGTCTGGATCGAAAAGCACTTAGCAAGTCCATACATGCCCCTTTCCATGTGTCCTACTGCATTGCACTTTCTCTTTTATTTCAGTGAGCTTCTCTCCAGCTACCCATAATCACATTTTGAAAAATTCCCATGTGGAAGTCAGTGATTAACTAACCTTGTCATGTAATGCATTAGAATCTTTTTTAAGAGTAAAAATATCAGAATTAATTAATTTATTCAGATATCACGATTTACTACATAATTAAGTACTTAAATCATTTTTGATTAAACAATTCATTCTCTTAACTAACTTAATCATGCAGTTTTAGCATTTTATCAGCCATTCTTCAAAAGAAATTGCCTCAAAAATTAAAAGATCCGGGGAGTTTCACTTTTCCTTGCACTATTGGGAATTCATTTTTTGATAGAGTTTTATGTGATCATGGTGCTAGCATTAATCTTATGCCACTTTCTGTTTGCAGGAAATTAGGACTTGGAGAGATGAAGCATACAACAATTTCTTTGCAACTAGTGGATTGATCCATCAAGTATCCACGTGGAATCATAGAAGACGTATTGGTAAAGGTGGATAAATTTATGTTCCCTGCTGATTTTGTGGTGTTAGACATGGAAGAAGATGAAGAAGTCCCACTAATTCTTGGCTATGGGAAGGGCATTGATTGATGTTCAAAAGGGTGAATTAACATTGAGAGTCAATAAGGAAGAAGTTATGTTCAACATCTACCAAGCCATGAAATTTCCAGAACATCCAAGTACTTGCTTTCGGGTAGATGTCATTAAGCAATGTGTAGAAGAGGCCTTTCAAGAAGATATGCCATCCGATCACCTAGAACGATGTATCACCACTTCATCTCATGCTTATGATTTTAATAACTCTGCTGTTTATAAATCTGACTTACCTTTTGTTAGTGAAGAATTTCTCCACTATGTTTTTGCTTTGGGATCATTGCAGCATGTTACATCACTTAGTAGTGAAGTGGGGAACCTAGAGCCGATGGTACCAAAGATTGAATCTGAAAATGCTAAATAAAAGATGCAGCTAAATACAACTCCGGAGTTGAAGCAATTACCTGAGCATCTTCACTATGCATTCTTGGGTGATAGTGATACATTTCCAGTGATTGTTGCTACATCACTCACACCCGAAGAAGAGGAAAAGTTACTGCGTGTGTTGAGGGAGCATAGAACAGCCTTGGGATGGACTATTTCTGACATCAAAGCAATAAGTCCCTCCATTTGCATGCACAAGATTTTAATGGAGGAGCTTTACAAACCAACGATCGAGCATCAAAGAAAATTAAATCCAGCAATGAAGGAAGTCGTGAGAGCTGAAATTTTGAAACTCCTAAATGCTAGAATTAGTTATGCTATTTCAGATAGCTCATAGGTAAGTCCAATGTAGGTTGTACCAAAAAAGGGTGGAATGACAGTGGTGAAAAATGACAATAATGAGTTCATTCCTACAAAAACGGTCACGGGATGACGTGTATGCATGGATTACCCCAAGTTGAATAAAGCAACAAGGAATGATCATTTTCCACTTCCATTCATTGATCAAATGTTGGATCGATTGGATGGGTACTCCTACTACTGCTTTTTAGATGGTTATTCGGGGTATAATCAGATTGCCATAGCTCCTGAAGATCAAGAGAAAACTACATTCACATGCCCCTATGGAACATTTGCTTTTAGGAGGATGCCATTTGGATTGTGCAACGTCCCTGCGACATTTCAACGTTGCATGATGGCTATTTTTTTTTATATAATGGAATATATAATGGAAGTTTTTATGGATGACTTTTCCGTTTTTGGTACATCTTTTGATCATTGTTTGCATAACTTAGCTCTTGTTTTGCAGAGATGTGAAGATAAAAATCTAGTCCTGAACTGGGAGAAGTGTCATTTCATGGTTCAAGAAGGGATCGTGCTTGGCCATAGAGTGTCATCTAAAAGAATTGAGGTGGATCGAGCCAAAATTGCAACCATAGAAAAACTACCACCTCTAAAGAATATGAAGGGAATCAGATGCTTTCTGGGACATGCAGGATTTTATAGAAGATTTATCAAGAATTTTTCTAAACTCTCTAAACCTTTATGTAATCTTCTTGAAAAAAATCCTGCATTTGACTTTGATGTTGTTTGTTTGTAGGCCTTTAATGCAATCAAGGAGAAACTAATTTCAGCACCAATTGTGATTGTGCCTGATTGGAGTCAACCTTTTGAAGTTATGTGCGATGCAAGTGACTTTGCAATTGGAGCAGTGTTGGGGCAAAGGAGAGACAAACTGTTTAGAGCCATCTATTATGCAAGCCGGACATTGAATGAAGCTCAATTAAATTATACAACAACTGAGAAGGAGATGCTTGTTGTGGTGTTTGGTCTTACCTCATTGGTACAAAGGTGATAGTGTTCACTGATCATGCGGCACTTCACTATTTGTTTGGCAAGAAGGATGCTAAGCCGAGGCTAATTCGTTGGATCCTCCTTCTTCAAGAATTTCATTTGGAGGTTCAAGATAAGAAAGGAAGTGAAAATTTAGTTGCTGACCATCTCTCTCGGATAGAGCAAGAGGAAGAAAGGCCAGATTCAGTGATCCAAGAAGCATTCCCCGATGGGCAAATTGTTTGCATGTGAGATCAAGCTTCCGTGGTATGCTGATTTTGTAAACTACCTAGTTTGTAAAGTATTACCACCTGATCTTGTAACATCAATGATTGAGCTGAGATATTGCATATTTTAACTATTTAAAACCAATGTATTTTAAATTCCTCATGACATTATTATTGGTTTTAGATGGAAAAATGGTTAATAAGCATAAATACGAGTTGTGATTTTTAATTGATTAATATCATGTTTATGTTTAATTTTATAACAAAGATATAATTGGGCAATATCTTTTCAAATATATAACATATTTTTTATATTTATTTTTTTGAGTGTTATTTCTTTCTTCATATTTTCAGCTTGAATAAAATTCAAAGGGTGGTTGGACCAGAAAGTTGAGAAGTTCCGTATTTGATTCATTGAAGAGAAAACGTGGTGGAGTTGGTGGTGATTTATTTTTCTCTTGGTGACCGAGGATTTGCTAGAATAAAAAGAGAGAATCGGTCAAAGAAAGGGAGCAAGAGGAAAGAAAGAGATAGGAGAGTTATATTTGTTGGAATTAAGGGACGTGAGGAACATGTGATTGATTGAAGGAAGAGAAGTGTCGTGATTGAATTTTCAACCAAGGGAGGTCTCTCACGGCACCTCAATGCAACACATGCAGGAAAATCACTCACATGCATCACTCGCACTTGCATCAATAACGGCTGGAAAGAAAATGCAAGGCAGCAGCACACAACTCACTCACATACATCACTTGGTCCCACGGCAGAAGCAACTCACGGCTTTAGCACATGCAAAGTATCTCATGCATCATTCATAGCATGCAGAAAAGTCAAGCAAAGCAGCAGAAAATCAACTCACGGCACCTCAAGCTCACACATGCAGAGAAAAAAATTCACATGCAGCAGAAATTCAACTCACGACAGCTAAACATTCAGAAAGTCTTTCACGATAGCTAACACATGCAGAGGAAATATTCACATGTAGCAGAAATAAAAAATCACGGCACCTAAAACCAGCACATGCAAAAAACCTGATGAAGCATTCAGACAACACCAAAAACAGCACATGCAGTTCAGCAAAGCAGGAAAAAAAAATCAACAAACTCGGCACATGCAGAAAAATGAAGTAGAAAGTGGACATCAATCACGGCACCTCAAATTTGATGGAAAGATAACTCTCAGCTGCTGAAACATGCACCTGGACAGCAGCAAAAGAAGCAGCAAATTACGGCACCTAAAACAGAAAATCAGCAATGCAGAAAACAAAAAATCAGCAATGCAGAAAATCAGGAAGTTGACAGCAATGCGGAACGTGGTGACCAGCATCATTCACGGATAAAAAGAATAGCAACTCTCACACAAGCTGACCTTATAAATACTGAGGGATTGAAGCTTAAAAGCAGGAACTCTTTTCTCTTCTTTACATAGTATACAGAGGCAGCTTCAGTTTCATTTTTATTTGAGCTTCAGTTTCATTTTATTTGAGCTTCAGTTTCATTTTATTTCATCGGCAGCACCTCATTTTATTTTTCTGTTCTGCAGTTTTCATTTCTAGTTTTTAATATTCAGACGTAACTCTGTTTTGATGGTAGACGGACATTTGTTTTGTTACGTTGGAGCATTTTACGTTAAACATGGAAGCTACGAGCTTTGAGTTTATTTTTCATGCAGCATTTTTTTTTCTTTCTTCCGTGCAGCACTGATCTTCTTTCTTTCCGTTTAATTCAGCATTTAGCTTACTTCTTTTTGTTTCGGTAGATTTAGCCTTAGTTTCTTGTTTCGTTCAGGCGGCATTTTTTTTATTTTTTTTACTTTTGGTTGTGGCGTTCGGCGTATTTGATTTTGTTTTCGGCATCTTTAGTTTCTTTTCATTTTGGATGCCGGGCTTCATTTCTTTTTACCTTTCATTTTCATCATTTGTGGAGTTATTTTCATTTCTTCTTAGCTTTCATTCGGCGGCCAGTCTTTATTTTTTTTTCTCTTCTTGTTTTACATTATCGTTGTCCAGAGCTTAGGGGTCGGTTTCATTTTTATGGCTTTGCTTAGATTAATTTTTGTTGAACAGGTCTCATTTTCGGCAGCTTTAGTTTTATTTATTTTTTGGATGTTTCGTTGAGTAATTTATTTTTTTGTTTACTTATTACGTGTTATTTATTTTTTTTCGCACTTCTTTAATCTTTCTTTTCTTTGAGCATTTTCAATTTTCAGTTTGTGTTTTATTAATTACTTTCTAATCTAGTTTAATTCTTAATTTAGTTTTATTAATTTTTGAGTTTAATCTATTAGTCATTTACATTCCAAACCGACAATCAAAAATCTAAAAATATGAATCTAGTCCATGACTAGTAACCTCTTTCATTCATTGCACATATCATCCGCTTGTTTTTTCTTTGTGAAATTTTTCACACTTTTTCAACGAGTTTAATTTTTGAGTAACTTTCCCTGAGGAGACGATCTAGGAATTTATTCCTAATTATTACACGACATCCTCCTGCACTTGGGATAGCATTAGTGCTACTCATTTTTTAGTGAGTCAATCAACGCAAGAAGTTTTTGCATGATGTGAATTCTTATCTTTGGGCTGAGCCTTTGTTGTTCAAAAGATGCCCCGATCAAATCATTCGAAGATGTGTGCCGATCAAATCAAGCCATTCTCCATCATTGCCATTCATCATCATATGGAGGACACTTTGGAGTTACCCGTACAGCAGCTAAGGTACTTCAAAGTGGGTTCTTTTGGCCTTCTATTTTTCATGACAGTTATACTTTGGTGAAAACTTGTGACCGGTGTCAACGTATGGGAAAATATTTCAAGGCGTCATGAGTTACCATTGAAAAATATCTTAGAAGTTGAGTTGTTTGATGTTTGGGGAATAGATTTTATGGGGCCTTTTCCTCCTTCTTTTGGCTTTGCTGATATCTTGTTAGCAGTTGATTATGTGTCAAAATGGGTGGAAGCAATTGCTACAACAATAAATGATGCAAAGGTAGTGCTCAAATTTCTACACAATAATATATTCATAAGATTTGGCACTCCACGAGCTATTATTAGTGATGAAGGGACTCACTTTTGCAACAAGTTGTTTGATAATCTTCTTTCTAAATATGGTGTAAAGCACAAGATAGCACTTGCTTACCATCCTCAAACTAATGGCCAAGTTGAAATTTCAAATAGAGAAATTGAGAACATCCTTGAGAAGACGGTCAAAACCAATTGAAAGGATTGGGTGAAGAAGCTTGATGATGCTTTGTGGGCATACCGTACATCCTTCAAAACACCTATCGGGATGTCTCCTTATCGATTAGTGTTTGGAAAGGCATGTCATCTTCCTGTGGAGTTTGAGCATAGAGCTTATTGGGCTGTAAAAAAGGTTAACTTTGATTTGAAGGCAGCAGGTGAAAAGTGACTTTTTCAATTGAATGAGATAGAAGAGTTCCGGAATGATGCATATGAAAATGCAAAGATCTATAAAGAACGGACGAAGAAGTGGCATGACAAACAGATTCTTAGGCGAGAGTTTGCACCAGGACAACAAGTTTTGCTCTTCAATTCATGACTCAAACTCTTTTCGGGAAAGTTAAAATCAAGATGGACAGGTCCTTATACAATTGATAAAGTTTTCTCTTTTGGAGCAATAGACTTGAAGGACAAGACAGGGAGTATTTTCTTAGTTAATGGTCAAATATTGAAGTACTACTATGGAGAACAAGTGGAGAGGAACTATGCATTTATTCCTCTTGGAGATCCTAATTGATGAAGATTGAAAAGTCTGGCTGTAGACTTTAAAACAAACGCTTATGGGAGGCAACCCATAGAATTTTCTTTCATTCTTTCATTTATTTTCTTATCTTTATTTATTTATTTTTAATAATTTGGATTTTGATGCAGGTTTATTTAGCATGAATAAAGAGCTGAAAAATTATAAATTTCGAAAGATTCACCATGAAACCAGGGAAGTTCCTTTTATTTCTTCAATCCTTGTTACTTTTGCATTACAATAAGGATATTGTTTAATTTAAGTTTGGGGGTGTAAACTCCTATAATCATTTGATACTCTTGTTTTCTAAGTATTGGGTTGCGAGGAGTATTTTTTAGTGTTTATTTTCCTTCCAATATTCTCAGAACAATTATGGTGAATTCGTTTATGTTGAATTCTATTTTTAGCATGAGCTAAATTTTCTTTATTCTAGGAAAACGATGTAACCTAGTTTTGAACTATACTTGATTGTCTATGCTAATCTAAGGCAATTCTCTCTTTGTTTATCTGATTTATTCTGAGTTTATTGCTTCTAATTAACTGGCCATTGATTAGATGATCTTTTAATCTTGTGATTTGCTATCGAAAGATGGAATTATAAGGTAGATCTTGAATATTTCGGCATAGGGACATATAGAGATCGAAAGACTTGTATGAACTTATGTAGTATTTAAATCATTGGTCTTATTGCTTTCTTACTTTATTAATTTGCATATTCTTGTGTGAATTGATGAACAAGAATAATTTTCAATTGACTATCGAAAGAGGCTTTTGGATGAATTAGAGATTTGCTAATAAACAAAAAGAATTAAATTAAATTAGCTGGATGAGTAAAGTATAGTGAGGAATTAGGTGATATCGATTTCCTAGAAGTTTTCTTTCCCATTAATTTAATCTTCGAACTTCAGTTTTATTTCCTTTGCGTATTTCTTTTTGAGTTGATTTTAGTTTAAATTGCAACTACAAAAATCTTAGTGATTCCTTTAGATAAAATTAAGATTAGTATAATTTTGGTATTTGGCAAAAGTAAGGACCAATCTCTAAGGACAAAACTCTTCTTATCACTTTACTATAAAGCTATGATACTGCGCACTTGCAATTTTGTACCGACCAAGTTTTTGGTGCCGTTGCCGGGGATTGATTTATTCTTATTCTTTTTGCCAATATCGATACAAAGTAATCTTGGTTTTAATTTAGAATTTTATTTTAATTTGTTCTTATATTTTATTTTTGCTCTACAGGTATGTTTTTTACGTTGGATGCGCCATGCTAGATCTCGTGATATTATTCCTTTTGATCCGGAGATTGAAAGAACTCTTAGATCACGAAGAAAAAATAAGATACTAGCCATGGGTGAAGAAGAAAATGAGGCACTGCCACGCACCTTGAAGAACTATGTACGACCAGTTGTGAATGGAAATTACTCGAGTATATGGCGCCAGACTATTAATGCCAACAACTTTGAGCTCAAACCAGCTTTGATTAGCATGGTGCAGTAGGCTCAGTTTAGTGGATCGCCACTTGATGATCCAATATTCATTTGGCAATATTCTTGGAGATTTGCGACACTGTAAAAATCAATAGTATTACTGAAGACATCATTAGACTGAGATTGTTTCCTTTTTCTTTGAGGGACAAGGCTAGAGGTTGGCTACAATCTCTACAGCGGGAAGCATCACTAGTTGGCAGGACATGGCTGAAAAGTTTTTGCTAAATTCTTTCCACCTGCAAAAAGAGCCAAACTCAGGAGTGAGATTGGTCAATTCAAGCAAAATGATTTTGAGTCACTCTATGAAGCGTGGGAGAGGTATAAAGATTTGATTCAACGTTGCTCACAACATGGATTGCTAGATTCGTTGCAAGTTCAGATGTTCTATAATGGGTGAAATGGGCAAACTCGAACTATAGTTGATGCTGCTTCTGGTGGAACTTTGATGCCAAAGACAGCTGAGGGTGCTACTGTCCTTTTGGAAGAAATGGCCTCAAACAACTATCAATGGCCAACTGAGAGGACTTTGGCTAAGTAGGTTGCTGGAATTCATGACTTGGAGCCAATAGCAGCCCTTTCAGCTCAAGTTGAAACACTATCTCATCAGATTTCAGCTTTGACAACCCAAAGGATACCACAAAGTACAGAATATGTTGCATCTACAAGTATGACAGTTCCAAGTAATGAAGCGAGTCAAGAACAAGTTCAATACATCAACAATCGGAACTACAACTATCGTGGTAATCCTATGCCAAATTACTATCATCCAGGGCTTCGAAATCATGAGAATTTTTTATATGGAAATACAAAGAATGTGTTGCAACCTCCACCTCCTCCAGGATTTGATAGCCAACCTAACGAGAAGAAGATGTCACTTGAGGATGCCATGGTTTCCTTTGTTCAGGAGACCAATGCAAGGTTTAAAAAGACTGATTCACGGTTGGACAACATTGAGACTCATTGTAGCAATATGGGAGCCACTATGAAGAATCTTGAAGTGTAAATTGGGCAATTAGCCACTACCATCAATGCCCAACAAAGAGGAGCTTTTCCTAGCAACACTGAAGTGAATCCAAAAGAACAATGCAAGGCCATCACACTTAGGAGTGGAAAAGAAATTGAGAGGTCACCATTAAAGGAGAGCAAGTCCATTCTTACAGCTGCGAATAATGGCCAAAGCAAGGATCAAGTAGAAGAAGAGGAGATTGTCAGTGATACACTAAAAGAGACTGACCTGCCTCCAGCAATTTCATTTCCTGACAATCCTCCTATTCTCTCCCCTCCACTTCCTTGTCCTCAACGTTTCCAAAAGCAAAAATTAGATAAGCAATTTTCTAAATTTTTGGATATTTTTAAGAAAATTCACATAAATATTCCTTTTGCAGATGCCTTGAAACAAATGCCAAATTATGTCAAATTTTTGAAGGACATCATTTCAAATAAGAGAAGGTTGGAGTAGTTTGAAACAGTGAAGCTTTCTGAAGAATGCAGTGCCATTGACTCTGTTTCGAATGTGCTTCCAAGTGTAGAAGTGTCAAGTTGTATCAAGGATAAGTCCAGGATCGTATTCCATAGGGACAAAGGGTTATCAAAGCATATATGAGATTTGTGAGTAACAAATGAGTCGACTATGAGAGATGAAAATAAAATTAAAATGCAATGCAAAAAAAATGATCGAAGTTGAATTTAGAGTTTCTAATAAAAAAGGCAAATTAACGAACACTTGGGTTGGGTTTGAGACTCTCTTTATTTCGGATTCTAGATAATTTTCTCGATTAACAACCCAATCAAGGCATTGATAATCGGAAGATAAAAAGTTAAGCTCAAGTTTTGCAATATTTTTTTTTCTAAGGGATTCTCTACTTTACTAGTCAAACACACATTAACAAACAAGTGAGAGAGGCCTTGATAATTTTCAAACTTTTGTTGTGCCTTACGTCAATAACAAACAAGAGCAAGAGCCGCAATCTATTTTCAATTTAAATCCAATTAGTAACTTAGTGAAATCAACATTCAACAACAAAATATTGCATTAAACTAGAATCTAAAATAAATTAAGTCTCATTTCACAACCCAAGTTTTAGAAATTAGTTACACATGATATTTCTAGCCATAAAAATAAATCTAAATTGAATCATGACAAAAACTAAATAAAAATATCCAAATGGAAATAAACAGCAAAGGAAAAAAAAGTAAAAGCCGTTGACCTTATTCAACGAAAAAGTTAGCATGAATAAAAAAAAGTGCAGCCGTCTAACTCCTTCCAGGTTCTCTACAGTAGGAAAATGTAAAATAAAAGAAAACTGAAATCGTAAAGCAAGGAACGAAAAAGTAACAAGAAAACTAATCCTCCCCAGCCGACCTGGTTCTCAAACGTAAAACGGAAAGCAAACTGAAAGCTAAACTCCTGCATTCCAACGTATACGAAAAGAAACGGAAACAACGAAAGAAAAAAAAAACTAATCTAAAAACAGCCGAAAACTAACAACTCCAAACAGAAAATGAAGCAAGAAACAAGAGTTCTTCTGCAACGTGAAAAGAAACGAATACAAGAAAAAAAAGAATTCCAGACACCTCCTTCTGGTCTAGAACCTTTCAGCCAGCTATAACAAGATGATAAAAATGAGAGAGGGAGCCCCCCGTCCAGCTCTATCTTTTTTTTTAAAACGAAAAACACCTACTCCCTTTAAATTGCAGAGAAATCCCATCATCATGAAGTGCTGCCCTCTGATCTCTCGGTCTGCCATGTGCTTCCCCGTAGACTACCTTGCCATGTGCATGGTTCTGTTTTTGGTCCAGCACATAATTCCGCTGCTTTCTTGCGTGCTGTCTGCTGCATTTGTGATTTGTTTCCCTTTCATCCATGAGTTCCAGCATCCTACCACATTCAGCGTGCAGCTCCTTAGATGTAAAGGACAAAAAAACAATCCAAAAAGAGAATTGCCAGTCGTCCAGCCATGTGCATGGTTCTGCTCCGTGAGTGCGCGATTTGGCTGGCATTATCTTGTTGCTGTTTTGATGTTCTTATGATATGCTCATGTGGTCCCCAGGTCTGGATCGAAAAGCACTTAGCAAGTCCATACATGCCCCTTTCCATGTGTCCTACTGCATTGCACTTTCTCTTTTATTTCAGTGAGCTTCTCTCCAACTACCCATAATCACATTTTGAAAAATTCCCATGTGGAGATCAGTGATTAACTAACCTTGTCATGTAATGCATTAGAATCTTTTTTAAGAGTAAAAATATCAGAATTAATTAATTTACTCAGATATCACGATTTACTACATAATTAAGTAATTAAATCATTTTTGATTAAACAATTCATTCACTTAACTAACTTAATCATGCAGTTTTAGCATTTTATTAGCCATTCTTCAAAAGAAATTGCCTCAAAAATTAAAAGATCCGGGGAGTTTCACTTTTCCTTGCACTATTGGGAATTCATTTTTTGATAGAGTTTTATGTGATCATGGTGCTAGCATTAATCTTATGCCACTTTCTGTTTGCAGGAAATTAGGACTTGGAGAGATGAAGCATACAACAATTTCTTTGCAACTAGTGGATTGATCCATCAAGTATCCATGTGGAATCATAGAAAACGTATTGGTAAAGGTGGATAAATTTATGTTCCCTGCTGATTTTGTGGTGTTAGACATAGAAGAAGATGAAGAAGTCCCACTAATTCTTGGCCGACCATTCTTGGCTACGGGAAGGGCATTGATTGATGTTCAAAAGGATGAATTAACATTGAGACTTAATAAGGAAGAAGTTATGTTCAACATCTACCAAGCCATGAAATTTCCAGAAGATCCAAGTACTTGCTTTTGGGTAGATGTCATTAAACAATGTGTAGAAGAGGCCTTTCAAGAAGATATGCCATCCGATCACCTAGAATGATGTATCACCATTTCATCTCATGCTTATGATTTTAATAACTCTGCTGTTTATAAATCTGACTTACCTTTTGTTAGTGAAGAATTTCTCCACTATGTTTTTGCTTTGGGAGCATTGCAGCATGTTACATCACTTAGTAGTGAAGTGGGATACCTAGAGCCGATGGTACCAAAGATTGAATCTGAAAATGCTAAAGAAAAGATGCAGCAAAATACAACTCCGGAGTTGAAGCAATTACCTGAGCATCTTCGCTATGCATTCTTGGGTGATAGTGATACATTTCCAGTGATTGTTGCTACATCACTCACACCCGAAGAAGAGGAAAAGTTACTGCGTGTGTTTAGGGAGCATAGAACAGCCTTGGGATGGACTATTTCTGACATCAAAGCAATAAGTCCCTCCATTTGCATGCACAAGATTTTAATGGAGGAGCTTTACAAACCAACGATCGAGCATCAAAGAAAATTAAATCCAGCAATGAAGGAAGTCGTGAGAGCTGAAATTTTGAAACTCCTTAATGCTAGAATTAGTTATGCTATTTCAGACAGCTCATAGGTAAGTCCAATGTAGGTTGTACCAAAAAAGAGTGGAATGACGGTGGTGAAAAATGACAATAATGAGTTCATTCCTACAAGAAGGGTCACGGGATGGCGTGTATGCATGGATTACCAAAAGTTGAATAAAGCAACAAGGAATGATCATTTTCCACTTCCATTCATTGATCAAATGTTGGATCGATTGGATGGGTACTCCTACTATTGCTTTTTAGATGGTTATTCGGGGTATAATCAGATTGCCATAACTCCTACATTCACATGCCTCTATGGAACATTTGCTTTTAGGAGGATGCCCTTTGGATTGTGCAACGTCCCTGCGACATTTCAACGTTGCATGATGACTATCTTTTCTGATATAGTGGAATATATAATGGAAGTTTTTGTGGATGACTTTTCCGTTTTTGGTACATCTTTTGATCATTGTTTGCATAACTTAGCTCTTGTTTTGCAGAGATGTGAAGATAAAAATCTAGTCCTGAACTGGGAGAAGTGTCATTTCATGGTTCAAGAAGGGATCGTGCATGGCCATAGAGTGTCATCTAAAAGAATTGAGGTGGATCAAGCCAAAATTGCAACCATAGAAAAACTACCACCTCCAAAGAATATGAAGGGAATCAGATGCTTTCTGGGACATGCAGGATTTTATAGAAGATTTATCAAGAATTTTTCTAAACTCTCTAAACTTTTATGTAATCTTGTTGAAAAAAATTCTGCATTTGACTTTGATGTTGTTTGTTTGTAGGCCTTTAACGCAATCGAGGAGAAACTAATTTCAGCACCAATTGTGATTGTGCCTGATTGGAGTCAACCTTTTGAAGTTATGTGCGATGCAAGTGACTTTGCAATTGGAGCAGTGTTGGGGCAAAGGAGAGACAAACTGTTTAGAGCCATCTATTATGCAAGCCGGACATTGAATGAAGCTCAATTAAATTATACAACAACTGAGAAGGAGATGCTTGTTGTGGTGTTTGGTCTTACCTCATTGGTACAAAGGTGATAGTGTTCACTGATCATGCGGCACTTCACTATTTGTTTGGCAAGAAGGATGCTAAGCCGAGGCTAATTCGTTGGATCCTCCTTCTTCAAGAATTTCATTTGGAGGTTCAAGATAAGAAAGGAAGTGAAAATTTAGTTGCTGACCATCTCTCTCGGATAGAGCAAGAGGAAGAAAGGCCAGATTCAGTGATCCAAGAAGCATTCCCCGATGGGCAAATTGTTTGCATGTGAGATCAAGCTTCCGTGGTATGCTGATTTTGTAAACTACCTAGTTTGTAAAGTATTACCACCTGATCTTGTAACATCAATGATTGAGCTGAGATATTGCATATTTTAACTATTTAAAACCAATGTATTTTAAATTCCTCATGACATTATTATTGGTTTTAGATGAAAAAATGGTTAATAAGCATAAATACGAGTTGTGATTTTTAATTGATTAATATCATGTTTATGTTTAATTTTATAACAAAGATATAATTGGGCAATATCTTTTCAAATATATAACATATTTTTTATATTTATTTTTTTGAGTGTTATTTCTTTCTTCATATTTTCAGCTTGAATAAAATTCAAAGGGTGGTTGGACCAGAAAGTTGAGAAGTTCCGTATTTGATTCATTGAAGAGAAAACGTGGTGGAGTTGGTGGTGATTTATTTTTCTCTTGGTGACCGAGGATTTGCTAGAATAAAAAGAGAGAATCGGTCAAAGAAAGGGAGCAAGAGGAAAGAAAGAGATAGGAGAGTTATATTTGTTGGAATTAAGGGACGTGAGGAACATGTGATTGATTGAAGGAAGAGAAGTGTCGTGATTGAATTTTCAACCAAGGGAGGTCTCTCACGGCACCTCAATGCAACACATGCAGGAAAATCACTCACATGCATCACTCGCACTTGCATCAATAACGGCTGGAAAGAAAATGCAAGGCAGCAGCACACAACTCACTCACATACATCACTTGGTCCCACGGCAGAAGCAACTCACGGCTTTAGCACATGCAAAGTATCTCATGCATCATTCATAGCATGCAGAAAAGTCAAGCAAAGCAGCAGAAAATCAACTCACGGCACCTCAAGCTCACACATGCAGAGAAAAAAATTCACATGCAGCAGAAATTCAACTCACGACAGCTAAACATTCAGAAAGTCTTTCACGATAGCTAACACATGCAGAGGAAATATTCACATGTAGCAGAAATAAAAAATCACGGCACCTAAAACCAGCACATGCAAAAAACCTGATGAAGCATTCAGACAACACCAAAAACAGCACATGCAGTTCAGCAAAGCAGGAAAAAAAAATCAACAAACTCGGCACATGCAGAAAAATGAAGTAGAAAGTGGACATCAATCACGGCACCTCAAATTTGATGGAAAGATAACTCTCAGCTGCTGAAACATGCACCTGGACAGCAGCAAAAGAAGCAGCAAATTACGGCACCTAAAACAGAAAATCAGCAATGCAGAAAACAAAAAATCAGCAATGCAGAAAATCAGGAAGTTGACAGCAATGCGGAATGTGGTGACCAGCATCATTCACGGATAAAAAGAACAGCAACTCTCACACAAGCTGACCTTATAAATACTGAGGGATTGAAGCTTAAAAGCAGGAACTCTTTTCTCTTCTTTACATAGTATACGGAGGCAGCTTCAGTTTCATTTTTATTTGAGCTTCAGTTTCAGCTTCAGTTTCATTTTATTTGTGCTTCAGTTTCATTTTATTTCATCGGCAGCACTTCATTTTATTTTTCTGTTCTGCAGTTTTCATTTCTAGTTTTTAATATTCAGACCTAACTCTGTTTTGATGGTAGACGGACAGTTGTTTTGTTACGTTGGAGCATTTTACGTTAAAGATGGAAGCTACGAGCCTTGAGTTTATTTTTCATTCAGCATTTATTTTTTTTCTTTCTTCCGTGCAGCACTGATCTTCGTTCTTTCCGTTTAATTCAGCATTTAGCTTACTTCTTTTGTTTCGGTAGATTTAGCCTTAGTTTCTTGTTTCGTTCAGGCGGCATTTTTTTTATTTTTTTTACTTTTGGTTATGGCGTTCGGCGTATTTGATTTTGCTTTCGGCATCTTTAGTTTCTTTTCATTTTGGACGCCGGGCTTCATTTCTTTTTACCTTTCATTTTCATCATTTGTGGAGTTATTTTCATTTCTTCTTAGCTTTCATTCGGCGGCCAGTCTTAATCTTTCTTTTCTTTGAGCATTTTCAATTTTCAGTTTGTGTTTTATTAATTACTTTCTAATCTAGTTTAATTCTTAATTTAGTTTTATTAATTTCTGAGTTTAATCTATTAGTCATTTACATTCCAAACCGACAATCAAAAATCTAAAAATATGAATCTAGTCCATGACTAGTAACCTCTTTCATTCATTGCACATATCATCCGCTTGTTTTCTCTTTGTGAAATTTTTCATACTTTTTCAACGAGTTTAATTTTTGAGTAACTTTCCCAGAGGAGACGATCTAGGAATTTATTCCTAATTATTACACGAAATCCTCCTGCACTTGGGATAGCATTAGTGCTACTCATTTTTGAGTGAGTCTATCAACGCAAGAAGTTTTTGCATGATGTGAATTCTTATCTTTGGGATGAGCCTTTGTTGTTCAAAAGATGCCCCGATCAAATCATTCGAAGATGTGTGCTAGAAGAAGAGATGCAAGCCATTCTCCATCATTGCCATTCATCATCATATGGAGGACACTTTGGAGCCACCCGTACAGCAGCTAAGGTACTTCAAAGTGGGTTCTTTTGGCCTTCTATTTTTCGTGACAGTTATACTTTGGTGAAAACTTGTGACCGGTGTCAACGTATGGGAAATATTTCAAGGCGTCATGAGTTACCATTGAAAAATATCTTAGAAGTTGAGTTGTTTGATGTTTGGGGAATAGATTTTATGGGGCATTTTCCTCCTTCTTTTGGCTTTGCTTATATCTTGTTAGCAGTTGATTATGTGTCAAAATGGGTGGAAGCAATTACTACAACAACAAATGATGCAAATGTAGTGCTCAAATTTCTACACAAGAATATATTCATAAGATTTGGCACTCCACGAGCTATTATTAGTGATGAAGGGACTCACTTTTGCAACAAGTTGTTTGATAATCTTCTTTCTAAATATGGTGTAAAGCACAAGATAGCACTTGCTTACCATCCTCAAACTAATGGCCAAGTTGAAATTTCAAATAGAGAAATCGAGAACATCCTTGAGAAGACGGTCAAAACCAATTGAAAGGATTGGGCGAAGAAGCTTGATGATGCTTTGTGGGCATACCGTACATCCTTCAAAACACCTATCGGGATGTCTCCTTATCGATTAGTGTTTGGAAAGGCATGTCATCTTCCTGTGGAGTTAGAGCATAGAGCTTATTGGGCTGTAAAAAAGGTTAACTTTGATTTGAAGGCAGTAGGTGAAAAGCGACTTTTTCAATTGAATGAGATATAAGAGTTTCGGAATGATGCATATGAAAATGCAAAGATCTATAAAGAACGGACGAAGAAGTGGCATGACAAACAGATTCTTAGGCGAGAGTTTGCACCAGGACAACAAGTTTTGCTCTTCAATTCATGACTCAAACTCTTTCCGGGAAAGTTAAAATCAAGATGGACAGGTCCTTATACAATTGATAAAGTTTTCTCTTTTGGAGCAATAGACTTGAAGGACAAGACAGGGAATATTTTCTTAGTTAATGGTCAAATATTGAAGTACTACTATGGAGAACAAGTGGAGAGGAACTATGCATTTATTCCTCTTGGAGATCCTAATTGATGAAGATTGAAAAGTCTGGCTGTAGATTTTAAAACAAGCGCTTATGGGAGGCAACCCATAGAATTTTCTTTCATTCTTTCATTTATTTTCTTATCTTTATTTATTTATTTTTAATAATTTAGATTTTGATGCAGGTTTATTTAGCATGAATAAAGAGCTGAAAAATTATAAATTGCGAAAGATTCACCATGAAACCAGGGAAGTTCCTTTTATTTCTTCAATCCTTGTTACTTTTGCATTACAATGAGGACATTGTTTAATTTAAGTTTGGGGGTGTAAACTCCTATAATCATTTGATACTCTTGTTTTCTAAGTCTTGGGTTGTTTGATTCTCTTATCGAGCATGCATTGGAGTAAGATTTAATTCTCTATGACTCTGAAATTTGTGATTGAATATGGTTTTGAGAAAAATTTTCAAAAATTTCTTTTATGTCAAGTGGAGTTTTGTGGGTACTTTGGTTTAAATCTTTGATCTTGAACATAATTGAGCACATAGTCATTTCTCTTTTATTCCATTTTGCTTATGAAGAGACGAAGTTGAATTAATTGAAAGAGGGATGTTCAATTTTGTTTTGCTCTAGAATCCGTTGATGGGTCCTTGAGGCGAAATCTTAGTTGATACCAAATATTAGAGAAATGATCTAGGCATTTCTTTGTCATAACCAAAAAGCTTTACCAGCCGTCCTAAATATCATGCCATCATTACATGGTGTGTTTCCATAGTCAACCCACTTGAGCCTTATTTTGCATAAGCCATAAACCATTCCCGCTCTAAGCCTGAAAAACAATGAATCTACCTTTGATAGTTTAAGAAAATACTTTGGTGGAAAGTTACATTTAAAAGAGAAACTTAGTTGAGAGAGAATGATCTGTATTATGTTTGCTCTGTTTGATCAAAGAAGAAGAAGAAGAAAGAAAGTGAATTAAAAAAAAAGAAAAGAAAAAAAAAGTCACTAAGCGGAGTGTGTATCACCTCAGATTTTGTTAAGGGAATTGTTGTTACTGCTTCAATGATTGCAACAACAATAATGCCACCAGTATGAGCATATTGCAAAGATAGAGCTATGATTTGAATCATGTGGATATCTCTTTTAGTGTTCTTTTCACCAAGTATTTTTCTAGTTTGCTTTGATTCTCCATATCTAGTTCTTTCTTAACCCTCACACTATGGCCTATCATTACAACCTTATTAAAGACCTTTTGATCTCTGATTTTGGTGTTGACTACATTAGTGGAGAGGATTTCTGAAAATTGGACTTATGGGGTTAACTTTTGAGAGAATTCTTCTGATTTTAGTTGTTCTACTTTTATCTGAATTTACAGGTGGTTTGAGGTTAAATTTGACTATATCACACACACACTTAAGGTCTTAGCTTTAGGTTGAAGTAAACGCCTAACTCTCGCTTGACAAATTGTAAAATTTTTTATTGATTTTCTTGCTATCTTTGATGTTAAAAGAGTAAGATACTAGTGATGAAATCTAAATTCATAAAAGCTTGGTTAGTGATGATACTTCTCTTTGGGGTTTAGTTGATATTGCCTAAAGTATCATTTGCTTTTCTTTTTGTTTGAGGACAAATAAAGTTGTAAGTTTGGAGGTATTTGATGACTTGCAAAATTTCATATTGCAGATTTACCACATCGCTCGAGCGGAGGATTTTGGCTACTCGACAGTGGGCTCGAGCGGGTTACAGGAAAACAAGATCACTCGAGCGGAGACATTGGCTGCTCGAGCAAAGTCAAGCAGAGTTGAATGCTTGATGCACGCTAGACAAGCCGCTCGAGCAAATTCAGGCAAAGTCGAACGCTCGATTCTCGCTCGACACCCCACTCGAGTGAACATCATATTTTACAGATCTAGGGTTTTCTGCCGTCAGCATATAAAAGTGATTTTTCAACATATGGCCGTACCTTTTGACTGGAGAACACGTTTTGAGATAGAAAAATACAGCTAGAAGGATTCAAGTCATCTGTTTTGGAGAGAGAGTTCCAGACATTGCACGTATGTTGGAATCATACACGAGCACAGACTGGATAGAAGCAGTGAATCATTTTCTTGAGTTTTTGAAGACGAGTTGCAGCTGCGAGGAGTATTTTTCAGTGTTTATTTTCCTTCAAATATTCTCAGAACAATTATGGTGAATTAGTTTATATTGAATTCTATTTTTAGCATGAGCTAAATTTTCTTTATTATAGGAAAATGATGTAACCTAGTTCCGAACTATGCTTAATTGTCTATGCTAATTTAAGGCAATTCTCTCTTTGTTTATCTGATTTATTCTGAGTTTATTACTTCTAATTAACTGGCCATTGATTAGATGATATTTTAATCTTTTTCTATCGAAAGAAGGAATTATAAGGTAGATCTTGAATATTTCGGCATAGGGACATATAGAGATCGAAAGACTTGTATGAACTTATGTAGTATTTAAATCATTGGTCTTATTGCTTTCTTGCTTTATTAATTTGCATATTCTTGTGTGAATTAATGAACAAGAATAATTTCCAATTGACTATCGAAAGAGGCTTTTGGATGAATTAGAGATTTGCTAATAAACAAAAAGAATTAAATTAAATTAGCTGGATGAGTAAAGCATAGTGACGAATTAGGTGAAATCGATTTCCTAGAAGTTTTCTTTCCCATTAATTTGATCTTTGAATGTCAGTTTTATTTCCTTTGCGTATTTCTCTTTGAGTTGATTTTAGTTTAAATTGCAACTACAAAAATCTTAGTGATTCCTCTAGATAAAATCAAGATTAGTATAATTTTGGTATTTGGCAAAAGTAAGGTACCAATCCCTGAAGACGATACTCTTCTTATCACTTTACTATAAAACTACGATACTGTGCACTTCCAGTTTTGCATCGACCAGTATCGTAGTGTTATCCCTGAGGAGGATACTCTTCTTATCTCTTTTAGTGTTATACTTCTGGGGAGAAGCTGTCAACACTACTAGACACATTTTAAACCATGTATTCTTTCGTCCAAGCACCAAACTTACCCCTTATAAGTTATGGAATGGGAAGAACCCACGGTAAAGTACTTTAAAGTGTTTAGGAGTACCTGCTACATTCTGAGACACAGAGAGAATACCCACAAATTTACAGCAAGAGTGATAGAGGAATATTTCTTGGATACCCATCAAACAACAAAGCTTACAGAGTGTACAATCTACAGTCTAAGACAATGATGGAGTCAGTCAACGAAATTGTGGATGATAACACTAAGGAGATGATAAAGAAGGAACTAGACAACCTTGTCAAGACTGTTGAAGAAAGCTTAACTGATCAGAGGATACAAATACAGTGGAATCTGCTACACCAAGTTCAGTTTTGCACCATGAAAAAGAGCACCAGGATCAGCCACAATCATCCTAAGGAAAACATCATTGGTGAATTGGATAAAGGAATGAGATTAAGAAGACGTGTGTTAAACCAAGTCTCATATGTTTGCTATTTGTCTCAGGTTAAACCCAAAAAGGTGGAAGAAGCCCTACAAAATGAAAGTTGGGAGTTGACTTTGATGAGACATTTGCATAGTAGCCCATTTGGAATCTGTTCACATGTTTCTGGCAATTGCAAGCGATTTACATTTTAAGCTTTATCAAATGGATGTTAAAAGTGTTTTTTTAAATGGCACACTTTGCCCCTCACTATGCTCCACTTTATGTCATATAGCCACCTCCAATCAAGAGTCATTCAAGCCCATAACCCCCCCTCCAGAAGTCTAAAGTCGTGTAAGACACATTTCTTTCCATTTTATTACTTCTTCACCCCGTTCTTACAGAGAAACCCAAAAGAGCTCTCTCAGGTAGATTTCTGAGTCTTTTTGTGTATAGCTTTTCGACCCTTTGTAAGTATTTTCACACGATAACTCCTCCATAAAAGTTGTTCTTCTTTGAGTTTAGTTTCCTTAGCTATATTATTTGTATCATTAAATGGTCATTTGATTAGTTAAAAGTATTTTTAACCATGGAAATGTCATTTTGGGCATAAAACTGGAAAGTATGTTATGTTTTGGAGTTTTTGACCAAGCTAATGAATATATCTTGGTCCAAAATTTTTATAGAGTGTTTTTAGCATATTTTTAAGAGTTTCAATTGAGATTTTGTTGCATGAATAAAGGTTTTTGTCATAGATTTTCTTAGATCTAGAAACTTGAAAACTGGAAGTGGAAAAACAATTTTTGTTTGGAGAAAGTTTGAATATTTCGTGGTTTGATCTTACTCTAAAGGCTTTAATATTTTTATATGATGATCCTAAGTCTCTTTATTTTAAGTTATAATGTTATTTTGAAGATATTTAGTATTAGTTTTTAATATATAATTTTTCTACGCAAGAGGATTTCGGTTAGGCCTAAGATTTGATGTTTTTGAGTTAAATCCATGTTTTATTGAGTTTTAGCCATGTGATTTTAAGTTTGATGGTTGGATCTTCTTTAGGACACATTTTTAAAGCATTTGATGTTTTAGTTTGAAGATCTCATCTTTTTATGCCATGGATCAAGAGATTGATCAAAGCTAGTTAAGAAAAAACTTTCTGTTTTTGGACTAAGTGTAAAACCAAAAACTCCAGGTGTTATTTTATAATTTTGGTGACTTTAGTTTGATTATTTAAAGTATTTTTTTTATCTTAGTATGATGTTATGAATATGTTAGAAGTAAGATTTGATTTTTTGGAATTCTGGGAGATGTTTTGATTTAGGGTCAAAGCTTGTGATTCAAGGGTTTGGATCTTTTTATAAAAAGTTTGGTGTTGATTATTAGCTTTTTCTAAATGTATGTTTTAAGTATGGTTTTAAAATTAGAATATAAAGATCTTTGTTGCAAAATTTTGGTTTAAACATGAGTTTTGAGGTTGGAAGGAATTGCAACACAAATCAAAAGAAATGACCTATGGATGTATTGGTTATAGTGTGTTTTTCATAGTTGTGATTTGTTTTAAATTTTTTTGAGTTGATATTTAGTGTAGATAAAATTTACTGTGTATGTGTGTTAAGTAAAAGAACTACAATGTATGTATGTGTGTTATCATATATGTCATTCCACGCCAAGTTATCACATATTTTTTTATTACACATAATTTGCTCTGTCATGAATTATTCATCTGTTACACAAGATATTCTGTCACGTATTGCTATATAGTGCATGTATATCATGTTAAGTATGTCATTTGTTACATGTAAGTCATGTCACATAAAGTTCACTATTGCAAGCATGTTATGTTACGAAATGTTGTTTGTTGCATGCCATGTCAAGTTATGAAATGTTCCTGTCCCATGTATGTCCTCGTGCAGTTGTGATGACCCCCTTTTACGTGTGTTTTCATTAAAGGGTTGTTTTAATTTAATTAATATATTGGTTTATTTATTTTAAATTAATGTATTTTAATTGGTTTTTAATTTATTTGATTTTGTGTTTAATTTATTGTAATCGTTTTACGGTTTTTAAAATCATTTTCGACGGATCTGTTTTTGGTTTCCGAAGTGAGGATTGGCCCTCATTTCTTTTCTTTTCTCTTTTTCTTTTTCCCTTTTCCTTTTTCTTTTTCTTCTTTTCTTTCCTTTCTTTCTTTTTCTTCTTCTTTCCTTCTCGGTTTCTCTCTCCCCGCACAGCTCTTCTTCCTTTTCTCCTTACCGTTGCCGTCCCTTCAACCGCCCGGTTCTCCTCCGTCCGGCCGCCGTGTAGTGCACCACCCCCACCATTCTCTTCCCCTCCCACCAGAGATCATCCCCACCAATTTTCAGAGCCATCGGACCAGCCGTTAGCTACCACGCACGGTTGGAAGTCAAGGCACCTGTCCTGTTTTTCTCCCCTGTCGTCGGTTGCTTTTGCAACCCAGAACCGCCGTTTGCAGGCGGCGTGGCCTACACCACCCACCCAGTTTTCTTCCCCTCTCACTGGTGAACGTCCCCACCAAGTTTCACCTTCATCCGAGCTACCGTTAGCCACCATGAGCTCCTTTAAGCCACACGAATTTTCACCGATTCCAGCGCCGTCGCACCACCTTCGGCCACCATCTCTTCACAGCTTCTTCCTCTACCTCTTGCCGACCTAATTTCAGCCCCGATCTGTTGCCAGAGCAGCTCCCACGAGCTCAACTCCGTTCAGCCCCTTTTTGGCCTTCGATCGCCATTTCTACCACCACCCACGGCCAAAACTCGTTTCGCTTAGCTTCATAAACATCTCAAGACCTTTCTCTATCAATTTCATGCCTTGGTTTGTCCCCGTTTGAAAGTGGGTAATTTATTACCCACGGCCACAGTGTAAAATACACTGTTACGTTGCTTTTCCTCCGCCGTTTGCAACGCTGCGAGCTTTCAAAAAATACCGTATAGCGCTATAAGTATTTTCCAAACTCTACTTTTAGATTTAAATATATTTTGCTCATACAATATATATTTATCTACTGGTTGGTTGATTCCGGACTGAGTCCGAGGAGTTTGGGATTAACGTTGGCTATATGCAATGTTAAGTATTGAAATATTTCTTATCATTAAGAACTTTGTGTGTGTTGTACAACTATCTGCCAAACACAGATCTTCACTAATCATTTTAGAATTGGTCAATGAAGCAAAAGAACCCATATATCTTTATACACAAAAATATGAATAAAATTTATTAATGCAAGATTTTTTTTAACAATATGTATTAAAATATAACTACTCAAACATAGTGTGATTACATAATTAAAGAAGAAAAATACTTGTTATGGCCATATGCATCACTAATAATAATAATAAAAAAATCACTGTCACTGTTAGGATCCATAGAAATTAGAAACATCAAGATAAGTTAGGTTCATCCTATTTGAATTATCAAAATGAATTAGATGTTTTGCTCGTTCCTTGTAGTCTGTAAAATTTCTTTGACTTTTTTTTTTCTTTTATATATGCTTGATATAGGTCCACCAAATGTTGGATATATAACAGTATGTGACCAATGCCCTTTCATACCACACCTGTGATATTTATCATTATATTTCTTTATAGGTTTATTCTACAAGCCATTATTTTCATCGTACCTTATCGTGATGTGGTTCCACTTTTTGTGATATGCAACATTTATTTTTGAAAAACTTTGAATACGCTCTTCTTGATTTCAGTAGTTTTTTCTACCAATGACATGTCTGCTACCACGGTTTCCTTAATAATGGAGTAGAACCTATTGAATCAGATTGATGACGTTTCACTTATTGTTTTGTTTAACAACTTGTAAACAAGATATTACTTTACAATATTTGTTGAACTTTTGCTCTCAATATTGCTGTTGCAAGAGCATATTCAAGGCATGAATATGTTATATGTTTCATTTCAAACATATCCACATCAGTGGCTTTTTCTCTATATAATTTCAATTATTAACTTTTTTTAAAAAAAGTGTAAAGTTTTATTCACTAATAATCTTGCAACTTCAGGTGCATCCAATCAGAATGAGATTTTTGGATGATCACAATCTTTTGGTACTCGTATCATTCCATTAAACTATTACATAAAATCAATGGATCTTTTATTGTATGGTACTCAATTTTCAGTTATTCATGTAAATGATGATGAAGAAAATTTATTACTCTAGGAAGATCCTTTAGGATGCTTCATTTCCTGGCTTAATAATAATTTCAAGATGAATGTTAGTATCAACAATCCATAATAAATAATTGTTGCCAAAACCATCGAGGGCAATAGATTTGAGCTTTTTCATGGTTTAAGGGTGGAAGAAGAGTAAAATGATTTTTTGCAGATAATGAGTAAAGTGCAGCAGATGGGGGACACAAGGGCGAGCTTGAAAAGTTCTTTTTAATTGCTTTGGGCCTATGGTACAGAAGGAACAAACAACTGTATGAGAATCGAGTACTCAGTCCTAGTAAAACAGTAGACTATACTTTGTCCTTGGCTGTGGAATATCAAGCAGTGAATGAATTAACAGATCAAGCTGTGATATCCGCTCCTTCTTTCTTCTTCTTTACTTATGTGCCTCAATCTACGTGTCAAACTTTGGTCTACATGTTGAGCCTCATTCTACGTGTCGAGTTTCGATCTACGCGCTGAGCCTTATCCTAAGTGTTGTACCTGGATGGCGTGTTCTAAAAGCTATCCAGCAGATTTCAAAGTAAGATAGATATTTTAAAACTTACGGATATTTTAAATATTTTGGAAATATCTATAGAAGATATTTCCAGTATTATTAGATAAACTTGTTTTTAAAGTAACACAATTATAATATTTTAATGAGCTCTAAAAATATTATAATTGTGGATAAGTACTTAAATTAAATATTTTAGTTGTTTTAAAATATTAAGAGGTTTAACTTTACGTTGAAAACTCTTATTTAAATTAAATGATTTTATTCTCTTTGAGTAATTAACGATACTTTATCATTTTAAATAATGATGAAGAAATATTATTTTATAAACTTTAGTTTATAAAATAATATTATATCTTAATTCCTCGCAGTGTTTTATTTTAAATAAAACACTTTCGCGTTTTCAAATCAGTATTTAAACTCATCGTTAGATCGTTTTGAGGATCCCGAAGTGTATGACTGAGGTTAAATACCCAGGCCCCTACCCTTTTCCCTTCACTTTTTCCTTTCTTCGTTTTCTCTCTCTCTCTCTCTCTCTCTCCTATGCACGTTCAACCCATGTTCTTCTCCCTCACCGTGCAAGTTGCACCTCCAGCCCAGCCACCACCGGCCACTGTAGGCTTCACCACCGGTCGCCGATCATTCCCCACATGCCGGCCAACACTTCCTCTCGTTGGCCAAGCCACCAGCTCTCTCTCTCTCTTCTCCCACGGCTTCACTAGCCGAAATGGGTAAGAACACATATTCCTCCTCCACGTCGCCGTACACGGCAGCTATGGTCTCACCTCCGATCACCAAATGACCACCACCCTCTGTTCATCATTCCCTCCCACCGGCGAGCCCCCGCATGCCCTCCTCCTCCCTTCATGGCACCACCCTCAAAATGGGTTTTACACCCATTTCCTCCACCTAAAGCCACCATACAAGCCAAAACGGCCACCAAGCACCACCAATGGCTTCACCGTGTCATGGGCTTTCTCCCCATGTCCTCATTTTCCTCTACCTCTCTCTCTTTCTCCAATGGGTCTCCACATCTACCCATTTGGTTGCACCACTGTGCATGGCTATCCATGGTGTTCCATCACCAACACCTTCTTCCTCTCATCACCACGACCTTCCCCAAGAAATTTCATTGCCAACGGAGCTGTGTATAGCTCTCACTCTCCCTCACTCTCCAAGGCCGAGTTACACTTCTAATGGCTGATCCACCGCCATGACTCACCGTATGGCCACCACCTCACCACCACACCTCCACCACATCTTCCTCTACCTTTCCCTAGCTTGCCATGAAGTTGTATGGCCTTCCTCCACCTCAAGCAACTCCCACCATTTCGGATGCACTGTTCACGGCGTGATGCCGCAGTGCTCCGCCAGCTTTGACCACCACGAGGCCACCTTGAGCCTTTCCAAGACCACGCCTAGCTATTCTCCAGCCCAAACTGCCACTTTATGTGGTGGACAACCACCGTACGCAGTGTTACCGCCACGTACACTCCTTCGACGCTTGATCGTGCTGGTAGCGAGCGACACACGGGTTATCCCGTCGATGGTATAACCCTCTATCCCTAGTTATTTATGTTTAAAATAGTTGGTTGGTTAGACTATAGACTGTGTAATTGGTATTTGTGGAGTTCTCTACGTAGTTGTGAAGTGTTGGGCTTGATTGTGTAGTATTGTGGATTGTGCTGTGATGTATGGGCATAAGATGAATGCCGTAGTTATGATACGGCGTGTAGTGTGAAGAGAATACGCCTGTAGTGTGAAGAGAATACGCGTGAAGCATACTCTGTATAATGCAGCGACGTGTCGTGTGACGTGCGCTATAGGGATGTGTGGCTTAGAAGGAAGAGAGTCCGCGTGGAGTGTACTCCGTATTGTATGGTGATGCACCGTGTGATAATAGGTGTTATAGCGAAAGGAGTATGCGTGGCGCGTACTTCATGTCGCGTAGCGATGCACCGTGAGGCATGTATCGTCGCGATGGGTGTTGTAGTGTGGATGGACGAGAGTTCACGTGAGTGTACTCTGTACTAGGTCATGATACACCGGATGGCATGTCATGGAGGGTTGGATGGCGTAGCAGAGAAGTGTAGAGTGTATGGTGTAACGTTGGGAAACTGTGTAATAGTGTCCCGAAGCAATGGTGATGTGGCTGTAGTCCAAGGTAATGGGTGTTGCCTTGAGGCTGACTTATGGCTGAAGGTATGTGTGAAGCGGTGGAAAGGAATCAAATAGTGCAGCAGAAGCATGATGGGCATCGTGCTATTATTCAGGAGTTGTCTCGAGCTGCATAGTGTGACAGAGGTGCATTTCTGGATGCAGTCCTCTTGTTAAGTGGCAGGAACTGTGTAACAGTGTTCCGAAGCAGTGGTGATATGGCCTGTAGTCCGGGGTAAGGGGTGTCACCTTGTGGTTGACTATGGCTAAGAGTATAAGGAAGTGGAAAAGTATTAGAGCGTGCCGCGGAAGCATGATGGGTATCGTGATATGACTCGAGATTAGTCTTGAGCTGCGTGACGTGACAAAGGTGCATTTGTGGATGCAATCCTTTCCTATCAAATGTTGGGATGAACTTGTACAGGACCGAGAAGTAGGAAGTGTCCTATCAACCGGGTCTGAGCAAGTTGGTATCGGAGTATGGAGCTTGTTTATACAAGCGGGCGTTCATTGGAATTATAAGATACTCTTAGGTGATAAAAGGGGATGAAATACATGTGCCTCTGGCGAGACACGTGTGCCGAATAGTTTTATCATATGTAATGGGTAATTTTTCCTAATCATGGTTACATGGTGTTTTAGCCCCAGAGTTAATTTGAATTCATGTAGCCTGACTGGTTGGGAATGAGGATTTAGTATGGACTAGGATACGTAAAGGTAGTAAAAGGGGGTAAGTAGTCTAAGGTTGGGACGCATGACTCTAACGATCGGAATCATGCGTCAGATTGTGGAAATAGACGAATGAGATAGAGGTCTTAGTGTCTTAACCCTAAGGTGAATCACGAAGGTTCACTTTAAGGAATAAGATCCCAAAGATTTTAGTATAGTAATGGCACGTAAGAGCCCATGGATGGACGGAGAGTGTTCCAAGTGAGGTGTACATTTATTTTTAGAATAGTTACTTATGCATTAGATAGATGATGACATAAGGTTATGTGTATGCATGTAGGTTGCCATCTGATACACACACGAATGGACTGCATGGAATGAGTATGGCATGAAGTCCATGTAAGTATTACGTTCATACTCTTCTAGATTTTTCTTTATATAAACGAAAAAGATGACGAAAGCTTTTCTCTAAAAGGAAAACGAAAATAAAACGTAAGTTTTCAACTATAAGTACGTAGCGGCCTTCCTTGGCAGCCCCTTTTTACGCACCCAAAGTATGTACGTGTATGCATGTGAATGGATGCTATAAGTAGTACGTATTGTATGTATGTTCATGAAAGGAAATGAAATGAAGTTTTAAAAGACAAGTAATAACCGTTCAGGAATGCAAGGATTGAAGCTGTAATGAAAAGAAAGAAAACAAATTTTAAAGTAACTCTCTTTCCTAAAAATGATTCTTTCTAAAATAAGTTTTTCAAACTCTTTCTGAACAGCTTTTCTTAAAAAAAAAAAAAAAAGCATTTTCTCTTAAAGAAACTTCTTTTAAAATGACTTTTATAAAATAAAAGAGAGAAAACTATTTTCTTAAGTAAAACTCTTATGAATCGAAAGAAATGAAGAACCGTAAGAACTGTAAGGACTGAAATGAAAGAATGGACTGTAAAGGAAAGGAAATGACTGTAAAGAAATGAATGGACTGAATGTATGATGTATGAAAATACGTAAGGGCCACATGGACTGGAATGGAAATGATACCAATGAACGGACTGGACGGGGCAGATTGCAATGTCGGGTAAGTAGTATTGGTAGTGCACCCAGTGCTGCATCCTGACGGAATGGATTCCCAACCCATGGCCACGAGCGGAATCAGGTCCAAAAGACCGCTAACCCCAGCACACGGGACGTAACAGTGTGTCATGGCCAATGAAAGTGAAAAGAAAGAATGGATGCATGTATGTATGGATGAACGAAATGCATGAACGTACGTAAGTAAGAAAAGATGAATGCATGAATGTATGTATGCACGAATGTATGTAAAAGAACGAATGCATGAAAAGACTCTTTAAAAAATGAAGGCAGCGATGCTTGGGGAACTGTTTTAAAGAAGAAAGCATGTTTATAAAGAAAAACCTCACCTCGCAACATTTTAAAATGAAAAGTAAGACGTACACATGCTATGTAAGATATGTAAGTATGGAATGATAAGTGCATGAGTGAAAATCTATGGTATTATATTTTGACTGTATGAAGTAATGCTTACGAGTCATCGACTCATTTTAGTTTTTATGTGTGCCCTCCTAGGCACAAGATGAGCATGACAGGTCAGGATGGGCAGAGCCCAAGGGGGAAGAGCACGACAACCTAGGCAAGATGTTTTTATATGAAAACTTAAATTATAAAATTTAATGTTTTCCGCTGTAATCTTTTAATTAAGAAAATGAATTTTATTTATAGCATGGAGTCTTTTGTATCCTGACATGGATGGAAAAGAATTTTAAAAGGAATAGTAATTCCCGTCGATTTTTGATAAAAATGGAATATGAAAAGGACCCACCATAAGGACGGGCATTACACAAGCAGTGGAATATCAAGCAGCAGTGCAGATGGAGACCACCTCAGATTGGAGCAATGAAGTTAAATGTGGATAGGGCTACTTTCGCAGATCAATGTAGTGCTGGTGTTGGAATGATTCTATGAAATAACAGAGGTGAGGTGCTATTGTCAGCTAGTAAGAAGGAAAGAGCAGTAAATGACCCATTGGAAATTGAGCTGCTGGCTATGGTACATGGTCTGCAGTTTTGCATTCTTGTTGGCATTGCAAGCTTAATTATTGAATCTAATTCCCTATTACTAGTAAATGAAGTGACGAGTGCAAGACAAACTATGACACAATTTGGCAATCCGGTATATAAAGTCTAGAGGTTGATGAAGTATTTTCCAAGCTGTGAGATCAAGCATGTGGGAAGAAGTTCCAATGAAGCAGCTCATAAGTTGACTAGATATGCATGGCATATTGATGACATAGTTATGTGGTGGAATTCATGTCCTGATTTTATTACACCAACCATTTGGGCTGAGGCTTTGATGTAATGTTTGGTTATTTGAATAAAAGTCAGTTTTCTTATATAAAAAAAAAAAGATTTGAGATGATTTATAACAAATATATTCAGTAGAATGAAAAGAAATATTTAAAATCAAACTAATATATAGAAGTCAAGAATATTTATTGCATTGATATGATAACATTTTATCACATAGATCATATCAAGATTTTATAAAATGATTTACATTGCAATAAGCATATATCAATATTTATAGAACAGAAACTTATAGTAATTAGAAAATGTTATGCAAGTCTCTTATCAAAGATCAAAAGAGCAAAATGGTTGGCAAGCATCTCGTGTTGATAATGTATTGTAAAATTAAAAAGAAATATCAAGATAATTGAAAGATTGTAATGTAAGACGAGCTCTTCAGGAATTTAATATCATTCGTTTTGAATTTCTCGTGTGATATAAATGATCCTCAAGACCCCTTTTATAGGCATAAGGGGATAAGGCATCTGAAAGAGTGAAATATGAATTAATAAAATGCATTCAAGCATTTAGGAATTTCTAGAGTTAATATATGAATGGGCTAGAACTCTAACATTTAGAATCTAAATGATCATCTACCAAGTTTATGTATACATTTATAAGTTTAGAACAAAAGGTACACTTTTATGACCCTAACTAGTTAACAAATGGTCGACTATCAAGATTCTAACTCTTCTCTAGCTGCTCTATTAAGAGATATAAACCTAGGGTGTGTAACATCGTGCAAGTTCTTTGAAAACAAGTAAAACCTTATATATAAAAAATAAAATAAAATAAAAATTAAAAAAAATATATTTGTTTTGTCAAATGGTCCAACTTTGTTTGAAAAAGCTTAAGCACCCTAAGTTTGAGCCAATCATTTTTCATTTTTATATTTGATTATTTGATTGAGTAGATCGACTTCAATAATTAGCCATGGTAGCATGTTCACCAGCCTTAAAAATAAACAAATATTTGAAACAAAGAAACCGGTATAAAAATTATGTTTTACTTGCCCTTTATCTTCCTCATTATGAACCAATACACAATGGAAACCGCAATAAGCAACATTACTGTAACAAAAATCACAAGAATCACCAGAATCCCCTTATTCTGAAGAAGACCACTTTTCTTTGCATATTAAGCCTAAGAAAAAAGAGAGAGTAGAAAACTCAATCTTGATAAGTGCTTCATGAACCTGAATCTTCTCTGAATTAAATGGGACATGGGCCGTGTTTTATGCAAGAAAAAGATTATTTATCTTGATGTCCGCATGTTAAACTTTTGACATAAGTAGGAATGTTACAAAATATCAAAGTAGAGGTTCTAAATTCCAACCCTAACTCTTAACTTTATCCCATTTAAAGTAGATTCTAAAACATTGAATAAGGGAGAGTGTTAACATATAAAATAAAACATTACTTAAGATTTACATTTATAGATCATTAAAAGTACGTCATCCTAAAATCTGTGGATGAAAAAAAAGAACATTTCCCATATTTCGAAAGGATTTAAATTACTTGACCTTAGTTGATGAGAGGTGGCAGCCATTCATCGAGCTTCAAGTGCAGAAATCGTAATGTCGTTTAGAGAAGCAGGTGCTCCAGCACAACCTGAGGGATCCTGACCAGAATCTACAATTCTTTTATTGATAAATGCAGGCTTGTTGGGAAAAGGAACATTTACTTCATTTCCCAGCATGAACACAACTTCTAGCATGGTTGGCCGATCCGCAGCTTGTTCTTGCACACATAAAAGCCCAATTTGAATACATCTCAAAACTTCATGAGCAGGATATGATGCCTCATCACCCAATGAAGAATCGACTATATCCAGGGATTTACCTTCTGTCCATAGGTCCCATGCCTGGAGTAGTAGAAGAGTGATACCCTAGAGTCAATTTTTGTATATGAATGGTGAAGTTTCACTACAAAAAACTTATCGAGAATATATATATAGTTTGCTTACATGTCCAATCAAGTTTAGGCTGGGGCTTCCAACATGAAAATGGTTATTTCTCTTGCCACTGATTATCTCTAGTGCTAAGACACCATAGCTGAAGACATCTGATTTTGTAGAATATAATCCTTCCATTGCATACTCTGGTGACATGTATCCACTGCAATTCCATAAAAACAAAAATGCTGATGCTTATAGTCCATTAACATCTACTTTTAGCCCGTGTGTGTGTGTGTGTGTGTGTGTGTGAGAGAGAGAGAGAGAGAGAGAGAGTGTGTGTGTGTAACATCCTAATGGAAGGACCACACCACATGACCTATATTCTAAAAGGACTAGTCAATAATACAATTAAAGTCCCATTGAAAACTTATAAAGAATAAGAACTTCTCATTTCCAATCAATGTGGGATCTCATATATCACCTACTATTATCCTTATCATATGGGTTATCACAATCTACCCCTCTTAAATTTTCAACTCCCTTGTCGAGCTAGTCCATCGAAGGTGGCATGGCTCAAGTCTCACATTTTTGGTTGGGATAATCTCTGATACCATTGATAACGCCACAATGAAAGGCATAAACCACATGGTCTATACTCCAAAAGGACTAGTTAATAATATAATTGGAGCCCCATTGGAACCTTATACCACATGGTCTATAAACCACATGGTCTATACCATTGGAACCTTATAAAGAACAAGAACTTTACCTTCCCAATAATATGAGATCTCATACATCACCTACCCTTATTCTTATCACATGGAGTATCACAGAGAGAGAGAGAGAGAGAGAGAGAGAGAGTTACTATGTGCCAACAGGTCTATTTGTGTTTGCTTCAATTTGGTCATCACCAAACATTCTAGCTAGACCAAAATCTGAAATTTTTGGGTTCATTGCTGCATCTAGTAGTACATTGCTTGCTTTTAGATCCCTATGGATGATCTTCAGTCTTGAATCTTGGTGAAGATATAATACTCCTCTAGCAATCCCAGCAATAATTTCGAATCGCTTCCTCCAGTCCAAAAGTTGTCTTCTTATTTCATCTGAACCAAACATTGAAAACTTCCATTAATAATGCCTAGTGAAAGAAGTTCTACACAAAAGAGTATAAGTTTTTTATTCTTAGGTTTAAATTATATTCCAATAGAAATGCAACAAAACCATTAGAAACTTTTGAGGTCAGATGCGGTCCCCTGGTTTTGGACCCAGTTAAGATTGGGCATTTTAGCATATGTTCATGTTTATCTCCAAAATATTCTTTCATATACTTTGTCTACAAAGCAGTAATCAAATAGTACTTAAAAATGATCGCTTATTGAAGAAAAGCCATACCAAAGATGAAAAAGTCGAGGCTTTTGTTTGGCATGTATTCATAGATCAAAATCCTCTCTTCTTTATGAATACTACAACCAAAAAGCCTAACAAGATTCCTATGCTGCAGTTTTGCTATTAGCATAACTTCGTTCTTAAATTCTTCTGTGCCCTGTCTTGAACTTTTTGAGAGTGTTTTTACTGCTATTTCCTGTCCATTGGCTAACTGACCCTGCATTTACAAACAAGACTTGAATAGTTTATGATATATCATTATGAGAGTTTGTGTTATTAATACTTATCAAAGTGTGATATATACTATTTTATCCACCTCAAACTTATGCCATGTGTATAAGATTCGCAGTGTATCAAATTAATAATATAAATACTTAAATTGACATCTTCCTATTGGAGAACAAGTTGTGATTCAAACATATCTTCCTATTTGAGTCCTAACTCTGTAATGAGAAATGTGTACCTTGTAGACTGGGCCAAAACCACCTTGTCCAAGCCTATTAGCAGCGGAGAAGTTGTCTGTGGCAGCAACAACAGTGCTTAGTTCAAAAAATGGTAAATCTGGTTTTCCTCTTCTTTCATCAAGTTTTGGAGAATCTTTAAAGAGTATTGAACTGGCCTCGTTGAACATGGTCTGGTTGGCGCTCCCTGTCCAATCATGCATGGTTACAAAAGATGGCTATTCTACAATGTTGAGTAATGTTAAGGAACAAAATAAAGGAATATTCTATCGTTCTTAGTTTATAATTAAATTGATCATGACCATGCATCATAATTGAAAAGGAAATACGATGAAAAATAAATAAATAAAAAGTCGGGTACCTTTTCTCTTTCTTTTTATTACCAAGTGCACAAAGAGGACAATGAGAAATGAAGTAACAAGCATGCCCACCACCGTGATTGCCAGCCTTTTCTTACTAGCAAAGAACCCTGCTTCTGTCTTCCTTGAATGGTATAGACCTGAAAAAGAGAGGGAATTTTAATTATGTAAAAGAATTTCTTTCAGTTTGAAGGCCTTAATAAGCCGAAAGATGAAAACACATGAAGTGGCCTTAATTTCTCGCTTGACCTCCCGAATTCAGATAAAAATTTGATCAATACCTAACTCAACCGCATCCACACGTACATACAAACTTTGGCCATTACCATCTCCATACACTCTTGTATCAATCAGATCACTATTCCAGTTCATGCAGGCCCCCTTTTCCTCCCGCGCATCCACACTTGCATACGCCGTGCAAGAACAATTCTGTAGGCACAGTTGCCTACACGCTTCCATCCTCAAACCAGTCTTAACAAGTGCTGCTGAAGTATCCGGAACCTTCACATTGGGAACCTTCACAAACCCTACGCCGCTCGCGCACATGGATGCCACCCCACGCTTCCTCACGCAAACACCTGATGCATTTCTCTGCAACCCCGGCAAACAGCTGCAGTTGAACACATTACCAACCATATTGCATTTCCCAAAAGCACCACACTTTCCGTAAATGTCACACTGGTCAAAAGGTGCCGCACCAACCATAATCCATTGACTGTCTCCCTCCGGGTACACATACCGTTGGACTAAACCAGACCCGTTTACCACTAATGTTGACAGCAGTCTCGGGGTAAGGACACCCCAAATAGTTGTAATCTCGGTCTCGTTATCCACAAGACTGATATTGAAGAGCTTACTATGCTGCAATGTCGGGATTCCACTCCATCCATCGCCATTCCAATGACCAGAACGCCACTGTGGAACCTTGCCCTTGTACAAGAACAACTGAGGGGAGCCATTGCTGTCTATCTTATAGGACCAGTTTCCGGTTCCAGGGTCGTCTTTGGACTTCCAAGATGTTAGGACCCGGTTCAAGCCAGTTCTTCGGTCCAGCCCAAGTTTCATGTTTGGAAGCGAGGTATCCGTTGGATAGTCAAAGCTTTGCCATAGTACCATCTTTCTTTCATCATCATGTGTCAAGATAAGATTTCCTGAATCCAAGAGCTGGGCGATGGTACTAATATTGTTGTTTGATTTTGAAACATTAGTATCTGTGGACCAGATGTGTTGGCTCTGATCTTTGACACGGAGTACTAGGTTTCCGTGAGCATCAATTGAGAGAACCCCGGACTTGTTGTCAATAGGATTGTCTCTGTTCGCCACCCACACGACGGTCTGCCCCGGAGCAGTGTTATACCAAATTCCGACGTAGCGGTGGGTGGACATGCCAGGACTAAAGAAACCAAGCGCAAAGGTCTTTCCGGGGGATACCAAAACCTTACCACCATCTGTAACAGGTTCACTGACGGTTATGGTGTCCAGTGAAGTGCCACACCGGAGAAGAAGGAATTGAAGCAACGTGTGCAGAAAGAGAAGCAGAAACCTTTTTACAAAATACATGATCATGGGCAGTACTGAGGTTGCAGATAGTGTCAATCATGGTTTCATTCGTGATCAATTTATGTTCTCAGAAGTAGGCCCTGCCATTGACGCAGTCAGATATTAGTCCCATGCATGCGTGGGTTGGCTGCACGTACCTGTAATTTCGGTCTGAATAATGCTTAATAAATGTATCGACCTACTCCCTGGCGTAGAATTTACGTGCATGTGTATCTTTTATCGATAAAGATATCTGGGATAGAAATTTAACGTGCAGTTATTTTTATTATTTTTTATACATTTTATTAATATAATTTGTTATATATTAAAAAAATTAATCTAATTAATAATATCAATGTAATATGTAAAAATAACTTTATATAATATTATTCATACGTTATATATTCATTATTTTTTTCACCAACATTATATTGTAATATATGTCATACAAGATTTTATTTTTCACAAACTAGACTACTGAAGACACATGTATATGTACGTTCGAGTCACTGTGGCGAGACCAATTAGAATTTAAAGTCGATCGGTCGTTAGGTGAAGGGGCTGCTACGTATTAATTGTAAGCCACCCATGCATTGCAAACAACCCCTTGACCCGGCCACCCCACTTGTAGCTGCTAGCCTGCCAATTCCTCCGAATTCTAATCACATTTATTATACCTGTCGCCAAGTTTCATAGGACCTGCTGCATGCGATATTTCGCGTTAAAGCACTTTTTTTTTTTTTTTTTAAATTGTTGAGAGATAGATACAATATATATGTACTCTGCAGTATTTCATATTAATCTCTATAGATAATGTGAGTTCAACATTAAATACTTTAGGCCACTCAAGATTGAAAGGATTCATTTAGTAATTCCCCCGAGCCACACAAGGCCATGCACAGCTGTGCAAGAAGCCAAAGATATGCAGCTCTCCACTATGAAAAGCTTGTAGGCTGATTTACTCTCTAAATAAATTTTGAATACTTGTCCTACTCTATAAATGACTCTGGTGCTAGCACTCCTCGACCGTCCCTCTCATTATTTTAGTTGGATTCAACCGTGTATATATATATACACTCAAATGTAGCACAGTAAACGCATGGAATGATTTTATTTCCCCAAAGTCATCTTTTCTCATACTGTCAAAGTTCCCTTTTAGCATTTCTCATACCGTCAAAGTTCATTTTTAACATGGTATTAGAGCAGGATGTATAACTTGCATTTGTTCATTTCTTCATATCCTTTTCAACTCATCTATTCACCACTTTATTATTTCTTCATTTGATCATTTGCTGCTCATTCACTCTCTTCTTAAATGGCTGAAAAAGAATCATCTCATTCCAATGCAAATGCACCACCTCATCCAAACTCGCCCTGTGAAGATCCTAATAGCCCATTCTTCCTCCACCACAGTGACAACGCTAATATTGTGGTTGTCACACCTCCTTTAACAGATCCCAACTTCCTCTCATGGACCAAATCCTTCACTTTGACCATATCCATAAAAAACAAACTATGTTTTCTTGATGGATCCATACCTACCCCAGAGTAGTCCAGTCCTTTATATGTGCCATGGATGAGGTGTAACAACCTTCTATTGTCTTGGATCCTCAACTCCATATCCAAAGACATAGCCTCAAATGTTCTATATATCAACTCTGCACAAAAGTTGTGGAAAAAGTTCAAAGATCGATTTGCTCAACCTGACAATGTGAGAATATATCACTTACAAAATCAACTTAGTTCCATTGTGCAAAGAAATCAGTCTATGAGTGACTATTTTACCAAGTTGAATGCTATTTGGGAAGAGTTAAATAGCTATCATCCTCTACCTCATTGTTCTTAATTGTGGACACTACACTTGTCATGCCCTGAGTGATGTTGGTAAGGCTCATCAAGTGGACTACATCCTTAAATTTCTAATAAATTTAAATGATTCTTTTGATAGCACTAGGGTACAGATAATATTGATGAGTCCCATGTCGAGCCTTGACAAAACCTTCTCTCTAGTCTTGCAAGAAGAAGGGCAAAGGCAAGCTAGAACCATCATGACACCTGCACCAAAATATTCAACCTAAGCAGCATATCAAGGTCCAAACAGGAAGAAGGATAGAAATGATATCATTTGCAACCATTGTGGGAAGAATGGGCATACCAAAGACAAGTGCTATAGGCTGATTGGGTTTCCATCTAACTTCAGGTTCACCAAAACCAGGCCACCACTCTTAGCAAACCAGGTCACTTCTCTCAATAATGGCCAAGAAAAAGAACCTGCAGCTTCTCCTCAGCTTCCTCTCACACAAGCACAAATTTAGCAACTTATATCTCTTGCCAATGCTCAAGCATCACAGCCTCATGATCATTTTTTTGTCCCATCAACTGAAAGCAACGATGCTTACTTGAACACGGCAGGTATTGAGCTATCCACCCTTTCTAATGTTCCAAATATTTTTGGTTTATCTGCTCAAAAAGATTCATCCATGCATCACTCAAACTTCAATATCACAAAATGGATTGTTGACACTGGAGTCACAAATCATATGGTCTGCTCTTCTTCCCTCCTCACATCCATCTCTTAAGAGACACATGCTTATGTGCAACTTCCAAACAAAACTCAAGCTAAGGTCACACACATTGGAGATGTTAAGATTTCAGAATCCCTTACTCTCACAGGGGTACTTTGTATCCCTTCATTCACTTTCAACCTCATTTCTGCAAGTAAGCTTACTCATGACTCATCCTTGTGCCTCATTTTCTTGAAAAGCTTCAGTTATAGGCCATTGTTCCTTGGATGACGATTGGGCTTGCTAGAATGCACCAAGGCCTCTATTTCCTCCTTCAAAGTTCATTCTACAACAATATCAGGACATCTAGCCACATTGCCCCTGCTGCCATCCATCCTGCTCCACAACATAAAGCCCTCAATGCAAACACACAGCAACATTTCAACCTTTGACACTTTAGATTAAGACATATTTCTCATAAAAGGATGAGTGTAATCAAGTCTATTACTCCTAATGTAAAATTTGATGAACACACTCAATGTACTGTTTGTCATTTGGCTAAGCAAAAGAGAAGGTCTTTTCCAGTAAGTACTTTTGTTTCATCATCTATTTTTCAGCTCATCCATTATGGCATATTGGGGCCTTATTCACAAGCATCCCTTCAAGGTCACCATTACTTTTTGACAATAGTTGATGACCATGGTCGAGTCACATGGGTTTTCTTAATGAAATTAAAAACTGAAGTGAGGCCTCTTTCGCAATCATTTGTCCATATGATAAAAACTCAATTCAATGCACAAGTCAAACAACTCAGGTTAGACAATGGCCTTGAATTTCATATGACTGATTTTTATAGCCTCTGTGGCATTTTCCATCAAAGGTCCTGTGTTTGCACACTTCAATAGAATGGAGTTGTTGATAGGAAACATCAACACCTCATTTCTATTGCTCGAGCTATCTTGTTCCAAGTTTCTCACCCAATCAAGTTTTGGGGAGATGTTGTCCTCACTGCAGCACACTTGTTCAACCGTATCCCTACACCCATCCTCAATAATAGATCTCCATTTGAGGTCCTTTTCTCCACTAAACCCTCATACAACTAGCTCAAGGTATTTGGCTGCTTGTGTTTTGCCTCCACCATTCAACATAACAGGACCAAGTTTGATCCAAGGGCCAAAATGTGCCTTTTCATTGGCTACCCTACAGGGGTCAAGGGTTACAAACTCTTTGACCTCGGCACTCAGACATCTTTCATCTCCAAAGATGTGAATTTCCATGAAAACATTTTCCCCTTTCCAATCCCTTGACACTGCCTCTCCTCACAGTGCCTCAGATCTAACTTTCCCCCTTGCTCTACCAGATTTATCACCTCACTCTTACCCTACCCCTTCTCTTATTGACTCCTCTTCAACTTCCCATCCACTCAATCCTAACAACAACACAAACTCTACTAGCAGTTCCTCCTCTTCAGTACCTTCCAACAATGATGATCAACAAGAGAATGTTCATACTGATGATCCATACCCTTCAGCACCTTCCAACCATGATAATTAGTCCCATGACATCCACCTAAGAAGATCTAATCAAGGGAGACAACCACCTACTTACTTGTGACGCCTCCAAATCCCCTATGCACGGACACGGGGAATTCGAGACATCCGGATGTGTTGTCACCATCCTATCGACGAGTGCCAAGTGTGTGCAAGCAACAAATGTGCATGAAGAGATACGCAGCAGATAGCAAAGACATAAAACTAAGTACCAGAATTTTTTTCTTAAATAAAATACTAAGCAGTTCAAAGATACATAGTCAAATATTACAAGCCACAAGTATTGTTTCAAAACCAAAACCAAAGCACTCAAAACTCCGACGAAGCAGCATCCCCTGGCTCAGCCTCCTCCTCCTCCTCGCTCCCTGCACCAAAATCTACGGTACCAAAAAATGGTGCCGCAGGTAAGTAAAATCCAAATACCACTAGATAAAAACATATTATAACTCAAACAATATGCATGAAAGAATGCAACGCACATGTCCCATAAAACAACATAATTTCCACACACACGCCAAAATCCCATTTGGCCCAAAACCTTTCCTTTAAATTTTTCCTCGCTATTATCCCAGATAATGGCCCAAAAACCAATCTCGCCATTTTCCCAGAAAATGGCCCATTAACCAAAACATCCGTGCACCGTAGGCGGGAATCGCAGGCGGGACTCTACCACCATCCCTGCTTACCACCATCCCTACGCGTGCCTTTGACTCAAACCAGTCAATCCAATCGTTCACTTATCTCATAAAACAGTTCTCGCTTACAAGCCCAGTTTTCATTCACAACCACATATACATGCATGCAATTACACGAAAACCCGGTTTTCCCTTTTTAAACATGAAAATGTGAGCACCATACAATGCAAACATCAAGGCACAAATATCTCAAACAATTATCACATCAACCAAACAACTCCTCCTCAATCCATCGACCCCCGAACTCCTCGGACTCAGTCCGGAATCAACCAACCAACAGATAATTTATTGTAAGAGCAAAATATATTTAAATCTAAAAGTAGAGTTTGGAAAATACTTACAGCGCTATATATGATTTTTAGAAGGTTCGGCGCGCGGCAAACGATGAGCGGAAAGCAACGTAACAGTGCAAATGCACTGTAGCCGTGGGTCGCAAAATACCCACTTTTGAACGGGGACAAACCAAGACACCAAATTGATAGGGAATGGTCTAGGGATGTTTATGAAGCTAGTGGAAGTGAGTTTTGGCCGTGGGTGGCGGTGGAGAGCAAAAACGGCCAAATCGGAGTTGAGCTCGTGGGAGGGGATGTAGTCTGATGGGAGGGGAAGAGAATGGCGGGGGTGGTGTATGACACCTCCACCGGACGGCAGAGATACGGCCGGTCAAAGTGGGGTTGACGGAAGGAAAAAGAGAGAAGGGAGGGAGAGAGAGAATCGGGCGCACGGGAGAAAGGAGGAGAAAGGAAAGAAAAAGAAAGAAAAAGAAGGAAAAGAAGAAAAAGAAAAGGAAAAGAGGAAAAAGAAAAAAAGAGAAAAAGAAAAGAAGGGAAAAAGAAATGAAGTCCAAACTTCACTTCCGGGATCCAGAAACTGATCCGCCGAAAACGATATTAAAAACATAAACGACTAAAATAAATTAAACACTACAACAATTAAATAAATAAACACCAAGAAAATATTTTAAACACAACGTCAAGCTAAAATAAATTAAACAGCACTTTAAATTCGACAGCCAATAAAATCCAATTAAAATCCGATAATTTAAAATAAAAGCACTATAATATTAATTAAATTAAAACCACTCCTTCAGTGAAAATACACGCAAAAGCGGGTCATCACATCCTCCCCCCCTTAAAACAAATTTCGTCCTTGAAATTTTGCAGGACCAAACACCAACTTGAAACAGGCCATATAATTCCACATAAAACCAACTGCAACCAAGATTAAGAAACGTACCGTCATTACTCAAACAAGTAAGGGTACTGCTCCCTCATGTCCGCTACTCGCTCCCAAGAGAAGTCTTAAGCTAACGGATTTCCCCAGGCCACCTTAACCAAGGGTATCGTCTTGGACCTTAACTGTTGCTCCTTCCAATCCAAGATCTGCGACGGAACAACCTCATAAGTAAGGTCCGGTTGCAACTGAATATTCTCTGGGTTGACAAAGCGTGGCTCCTGTTGTCCAAAACTCTTCTTCAAAGATGATACATAGAAGACATTGTGTATATCCCCAAAATATTCTGGCAATGCAACTTTGTAAGCGACGGACCCTACCTTCTCCAAAATCTGAAAAGGTCCAACATATCTCGGATCCAGCTTCCTCTTCTTCCCAAAACGCTTAACTCCTTTCATGGGAAAGACCTTGAGATAAACCCAATCGCCTTCTTCGAAAGACAAATCTCTCCTCCTGGTATCCGCGTAACTCTTTTGACGACTTTGCGCTGCAGCCATTCTATCTCTTATAATCTGAATCTGATTTTGCATTTCCTGAATTATCTCGGGTCCAATTATTTTCTTCTCCCCGACTTCATCCCAACATAAGGGTGATATACATTTTCTACCATACAGAGCTTCATAAGGAGCCATTTGAATGGATGCATGGAAGCTGTTATTATAAGCGAATTCTATGAGTGGCACCTGATTCTCCCAACTTTCTTGAAATTCTATGGCACACGCTCTCAACATATCTTCAAGAGTTTGAATCGTGCGCTTTGATTGGCCGTCTGTCTGGGGGTGATAAGCAGTACTAAACTTTAATTTAGTACCTAAAGCCGCCTGCAAACTCTTCCAAAAATGGGAGGTGAACCTTGGATCTCGATCCAACACTATGCTCTTGGGTATCCCATGTAGTCTCACTATTTCCTTTACATACATGCGGGTCAATTTTTCCAGAGAATCCGCATTATTGACCGGTAAGAAATGAGCACACTTAGTCAATCGATCAACAATCACCCACACTGAGTTCTTTCCACTGGGAGTACTCGGCAAGCCCACTACAAAATCCATAGCGATGTCATCCCATTTCCATTCAGGAATAGGGAGAGGCTGAAGCAAACCTGCTGGTCTTTGATGTTCGGCCTTGACTAGACGACACGTGTGACATTTCTCAACATACAAGGCAATATCCCTCTTCATTCCATCCCACCAATAATTTTTCTTCAAGTCCCGGTACATCTTCGTACTGCCGGGATGTACAGAATAAGGGGCCACATGAGCTTCTGCCATGATCCTCTCCTTGAATTCTGAATCCTTGGGGATCACTCTGCGATCTCGAAACCGAAGTATTCCATCTATATCCATACTATAGTGCAACGGTCCTCGAGATTTTCTGACTCTTTTTCTGATATCCAGCAGCTTCGGATCTTTTCTTTGAAGAGTCTTCAATTCTTCAAAATCAGTTACCCGAATATCAAGAACTGAAGATAAAATCTCCTCTTGCTGCGAACTTCCAATAAGGAGCCTTCTCATCCCGCAAAGTAAAGAATCCACTCTAGAAGATTCAGCTTCATCCTCTAAGTGTGACTTCCGGCTCAAGGCATCTGCAACTACATTTACTTTTCCTAGATGGTATTTAATCTCACACTGATAATCGCTTATTAGCTCTAACCATCATCTTTGTCTCATGTTGAGATTCTTCTGAGAAAATAAATGCTTTAGACTCTTGTGATCGGTGTAGACTTCACAAACAACCCCATATAAATAGTGTCACCAAATCTTAAGAGCAAATACTATTGCAGCCAATTCTAAATCATGTGTCGGGTAATTCTTCTCGTGGTCTTTCAGTTGACGAGACGCATAAGCCACAACTCATCCTTCTTGCATGAGAACACATCCCAAACCAAATTTAGATGCATCACTAAAAACTACAAACGGCTTATGTGGTTCTGGAAGTGCTAATACTGGCGCAGTGACTCAGTTTAGAATGTGCTTCCAAGTGCAGAAGTGTCAAGTTGTATCAAGGATAAGTCCAGGATCGTATTCCACAGGGACAATGGGTTATCAAAGCGTATAAAAGATTTGTGAGGAACAAATGAATCGAGTATGTGAGATGAAAATAAAATTAAAATGCTATGCCAAAAAAAAATAATTGAAATTGAATTTAGAGTTTCTAAAAAAACAAATTAACAAACACTTGGGTTGGGTTTGAGATTCTTTTTATCTCGGATTCTAGATAATTTATCGATTAACAATCCAGTCAAGGAATTGATATTCGGAACATAAAAATTAAGCTCAAGTTTTTGCAATATTTTCTCAAGAAATTCTCTAATTTACTAGCCAAATTTATATTCATAATCAATCGAAAGAGGCCTTGATAAATTCAAGCTTTTGTTGTGCCTTACGTCAACAACAAAACAAGAGCAAGAGCCGCAATCTATTTTCCATTTGAATCCGACTAGTAATTTAGTGAAATCAACATTAAACAATAAAATATTGCATCAAACTAGAATCTAAAATAAATTAAATCTCATTCCACAACCCAAGCTTTAGTAATTAGTTACACATGATATTTTTAGTAACAAAAATAAATCTAAGTGGAACCATATCAAAAACTAAGAAAATATAAATAAACTTTAGAATGAAATAAAAATAAAAAGTCTATAATATCAACTCGAAGAAATAAGACAAACTAAATTAAAGAAATAAATAATCTACGAAAACTAAAGCGAAACCGCCACGCTAACAAGCATAAAATTCATATTGCAAAAAAAAGGAACTAAAGTTGCTGTGCTCTACTCCTAATCTCTACAACAGGATATGTAAAAGAAAAACAAAAACAAAAACTAAACGAACAAGCCGGCTGAAAGAAAGAATCTATAACAAGGAAATAAAATTGAAACCACAACAAGGTAGTAAAATTGAAACTATAACAAGGTAATAAAATTAAAACTATAACAAGGAAATAAAATTGAAACCACAACAAGGTAATAAAATTAAAACCATAACAAGATAATAAAATTGAAACTATAACAAGGAAATAAAATTGAAACCACAAGGTAATAAAAACTGAAAACTATAACAAGGTAATAAAAACTGAAAAACTAACTCCCCCCGGCCTGCTGCCTTCCCTTGGTTTTATAGGTGTTGTCCGTGAGTTATACAAGTGGGAGACTTGCATGTGCGTGTGAGTGGAGTTCTAGCTGTAAAATGTGGAGGTGCCGTGATTTATGCTTCTCTTTGTTCCGTGTGTGTTGCCGTGATTGTTGTTGCATGTGTTGCTTTCTTCAATTGCTTCTTTCCGTGAATGATTTTGCTTCTGTTTTCTATTTCCTGCATGTGTTCTACTTTGCTTTTCTTCCTTTTGCATGTGCATGTGTTGACTACATGTTACAAGTTGCTGTCCGTTGGTTTGAGTTGAAAGTGTTTCTTCATGTGCCTCTTGTTTCTATCCGTGTGATGCATATGCTCCAGCTGTGAGCTTCACTTTCTGCATGTGCCGAGTTGCTGCTGTGAATGTGAGTGCTTTATGTGAGCTGTCCAAGTGATCTGCATGTGTGCTGCACTTTCTGGTTTGCTGCTGCATGTGCATTTTATTTTCTGCAAGTGTGTGTGATGCCGTGTGATGCTTTCATTTTCTGCTACATGTTTCTACTTTTTTCTGCATGTGAGTTGAACTTTCTGCATGTGTGTTGAACTTTCTGCATGTGTTCTCTTTTATCCTCTGCATTTCCAGCCGTGAGTTGCATTTTTTTGATGCATGTGTAGTGCATGTGGAGTAGTTGCTGCATGTGTTCCAGCCGTGAGTGCTTGAGTCCCTTCATTTATTTCTTTCACTTGCTTTTATCTTCATAGAATTTTTCAGCTATGTAGGCAATGGCTTCACTCCTAGATACCGACCAAGATTCAATTATAAGTTTTACGTAAGCATTAGTCGGCCCCACTTCAAAATGCATGCATCTAAGTTTAATTAGGGGTAATATATTGTTTCGCATGTTAAAGAAAATTAATTCACATTATCTAACTAATACTCTTATTTTAACTCATAAAGCACTTTTACTCAAGATATTTAAGAGTATTAATGTCACATAATTGACCATTTATCACGCAGTTGTCAATATGTTCTTCAATTCCTGGAAACTCCTCTCGCACTTGTCTGACCAAACAAACTCTGCATTCTTTCTAGTCAAAGCGGTGAGAGGTCTGGATAATCGGGAAAATCCCTCCACAAATCTTCTATAGTATCCAGCAAGTCCCAAGAAACTTCGAATCTCGCGCACAGTCGAAGGACGCTGCCATGATAAAATAGCTTCCACCTTGCTGGGATCAACAGCCACACCGTCTCGGGAAATTACATGCCCGAGAAATCTGACTTCTTCTAGCCAAAATTCACATTTGCTAAGCTTCGCATACAGCTGATGCTCTTGTAACTTCCCGAGCACTAAGCGAAGGTGATAAGCATGCTTGTCAATAACCTGGGAATAAATAAAAATATCATCAATGAAGACCACCACAAAAGAATCCAAATAAGGTCGAAAAACCCGATTCATCAGATCCATAAAAGCTGCGGGGGCATTTGCCAACCCAAAAGGCATCACTTTAAAGTCATAATGCCCATATCTTGATCTGAAAGCAGTCTTGGGGATATCTCTATCTCTTATTCGCAACTGATAATATCCTGATCTCAAGTCAATCTTCGAGAAGATAGCCGCTCCTTGAAGCTGATCAAATAAATCGTCGATTCTTGGGAGAGGGTACTTATTCTTGATGGTCACTTTATTAAGCTCTCGATAATCAATACACATTCTAAGAGTGCGATCTTTCTTTTTAACAAATAAAACTGGTGCACCCCATGGCGAAGTACTTGGCTGGATAAACCCCTTGTCTACCAACCCTTGCAACTGGACTTTCAACTCTTTCAACTCAGCTGGTGCCATACGTGACTCACTCAAAAATGAGTAGCACTAATACTCTCCCAACTGCAGGAGGATGTCGTGTAATAATTAGGAATAAATTCCTAAATCGTCTCCTCAGGGAAAATTTAATCAAAATTTAAACTCGTTGAAAAATTGTGAAAAACTTCACAAAGAAAAAAAAAAAATGGTATGTGCAATGGATGGAAATTTTACTAGTCATGGACTAGATTCATGTTTTTAGATTTGTTTGTCGGATTTGAATGCAGCGATGAAAAGTAAGAAATGAAAATGCATGAAACTAAATTAAAATTGCTGAAATTAATAGACTGAAATTTAAAATTGCAAGAAAAATAAATGATAATGATTTAAATAAATAGAAATTAAAGGTGCAAGGAAAATATAAGACATTAAACTGAAATTAAATAAAAATAGGAATTGTAAGGAATAAACTTGATTTTTGAAAATGGAGACTGCGTTCTCCAATCCAAAAATCTGAACTTCCAAATAAAATGATTTCTAAAATAAACGCTCTAAATAAAATGCATCCTAAAAGAAATTGAACTCTCAATTAAATTAAACTTTCAAATAAAATACACACTTAAATTGAAGTGAGCTCTAAATAAAATACATACTTAAAGAAATTATTTCCTAGAGGAACACAAAGAACTGAAATTACAGAGCGACTGAAAAACTGGCTTCTAACACTAATGTCTGGAACCGAAAGAATGCATGAATAAAAGCCAGCCGTCTACCACTGAGTTATGCGTCTGCCCAAAACTAACTACCCTTATAGCTACTGAACGACAAAGAAAAAAAAATGAAAAACTAATGAACGGAAAAAAAATAATCAAGATGCCCAACTCCTATTCTACCAAAAAGAAACATAAGAGAATGAAAGAAAATTAAAATTCTAGCCAAAGGAAACAACACAAATTGCCGCCTTGGTCTGGAACAATAAAACTAAGATAATAACATGAAAAAAAAAAATCAAGAAGTTGCCGAATGAAGCATTAAAATAAAACTGCAAAAAATAATAAACAAAAAAAAATCAAGAAGTTGCCGAATGGTAAATGAACTGCAGAAAATAATAAACAAGAAGTTCAAGAAGTTGCCGAATGGTAAATGAACTACAGAAAATAATAAACAAGAAACTGAAACTTCCTTTTAATCAGGTCTGAAATGAAAAAAAAAAAAAAAAAA